>VXAL01013317.1:15510-44390 GCA_013399475.1 Chauna torquata | reverse complement strand
GACCCATATTGGAGCAGCTCTTGAAGAGCTGCAGCCGGTGGGAAGCCCACGCAGGACCCGTTCGGGAAGGACGGCATCCCTTGGGAGGGACCCCACACTGGAGCAGGGGAACAGAGAGTGACCACGAAGGAGCGGCAGAGACGAAGCGATATGGGCTGACCGCAGCCCCCATTCCCCGTTCCCCTGCACTGCTCGGGGGGAGGAGATAGAAGAGGGTGGATGTGGGGGGAAGGTGTTTTTAGTTTGCTTTTAGTTTCTCACTGCTCTAGTTTGCTAGTTATAGTAATAAATTATACTAATCTCCCTATGTTGAGTCTGTTTTGCCCGTGACAATAATTAGTGAGTAACTTGCTTGTCCTTATCTCAACGCTTAAGCCCTTGCCCATTATATTTTCTCCCCCTGTTCCTTTGAGGAGGGGGAGTGAGCGAACGGTTGTGGTGGAGGTCGGCTGTTCAGCTGGGTAAAACCACCACAAGAGGTTATGAAGATATTTTTGCAAAACAAACTGTTCACCTAATAAAAGTTTTCAGGAGGGAAATCTTTTGTGTTGTTATGTTTCTGTTGTACTTTTTGTGTTAAAAGTTGGATCCTGTTTCAATTTTGTACAACAGTACACCAGCCTCCTGCACCAGTTGACAGCCCAATGGTGCTGTTTTTCAAGAGCTAATGGTGTACGCAGAGGACCATCCATGCAAGAAAGTTATGCATCCTAAAGAATTGCACTGAGCAGCAGCAAAAGTTTTCAAAGGTAGGAGCTATTTTAGTATATACATGCTCTAACCATATAAAGTACACATAATCTGAAGGTCCTTTACCAAGCAACTTTGGAGACAAACTCTTCTTTTTATACATACATTATTCTAGATTCCAGATAGAGGCATTGCAGTCTGTGGGTGATGCAGTCGGGAAAGAAAATGACATATTTTATCAGACTAGATGGAAGTGACATCTATGTGATTTAGTATGATGTAGACTCTATCCATCATTGTAAAAGAACTAGATAAGCTATCAAAATATCTGAAGTATTGCTATAATATTTTCCTACTATACACGATGTCTCCTGATTAACCTTTCCCTTCCCTTCTATGTTGTCTGTGATAACTCCATAGTTTGGAATAATCAAAGTGTGATTTCACCCCTCGTAACAACTTGGAGGAAGCAGAATTTCTTCCTATCCGTTGTAGATACTAAGAAGATCTGGGAACACCAATTTAAACAAATAGAAATTTGCTGGAGATGATAAACCGAAAGTTGTGGGGATCTACTCAGGTCACTGAAGAGGAAGAAGCAAAAATCCAAACAAGGTGTGTGGACACAGCACAGAGCAGAGATACCAAACGCAAGAATAGGTGCTAGAGGTGAAGAAATTCACACAGCTTAACTTCAAGCACTAGCAGGTTCCTGTGTAAGAACTGGCCATTGCTCTTTTTAGCTGCAGATGGAGGCTTTACAAACCCCAACATTTTCTCATCTTAGAGAGCACTCAGACAAGCAGTACCTTCACAGGTCTTACACACATCGGACAGTCTGGAACAAGATGGCAATGAGCATCCAGGACCCAGGACCGCTGACTTCAGAAGAGGACATATGCCATGTCTTGCACTATGTCCACACTTGCGCTGTGGTTCTGCTGTGCAGTCCAGGTAAACCGTGGCTTTTTGAGGTTTTCTAGAACAGTTCTATAATATCCACTTTTTCAAGCAGAAGCTAATCCTCTGCTCCAGTTTCCCATGTTTTTATCATCTCTCCCACTATACCTGCTGCAATCTTTTTTTTCCACAGGGGCTAGTGAACTACATTATACATGAAACTTCTCAATCTGCTTCCTGTGGATCAGCCCAGTGTTTCACCCTCTCCTGTGGTCCTCCGTTCATAGAAGCAGCAAATGTCTTAATTTTGAACCATATTAAAACAAAACCAAAAAACAGGTTCCCTGAAAGAAGCATGACTTTGGGAAATGCAGAGAAGTTGCTTTCTGCAGAGAACAGGCAGTGAACAGAATATTATAGCAGAACATGACAAATCTTGTTATATTTCCACAAATATTTGTATTCAACAACTAAGAGAGACTAGAAAAAAAAAAACCTCTCTAAACTTCCTGAGTCATCTGAACTTAAACAATGCACTCATTACTAGCTGGTACACCCAGTGAGCACATAGCATTCAATATAGAAATGCGCATCTCATCTTAACTGGCTAGCAAGCCAAAGCATCAAAAAGCTCCCTTTTTACCCCAGAACATAATCTCAACTTTCCCCAAAAACTATATTGAAGTCAGTGAAACATGTATAAGGAAACCTCTGTACTTGCCCACAGTCAGTTCACTGTGATCTCTTCATCCCATCACATATCTGAGATGCCTTTCCATGCCCCTGTTGTGTAGAAGCAGTGGACTTTTTTAAAAGAGCATTTGGTCAAAGCAGTATGTATGACAGAGAGAAGATACAGTCACCAAAACATTAAATTTACTTGAATTCTCCATTTCCTTATAGCAACAGCTGTATGGGATCTGAACACTCTCCAAACCATGTGGTAGTTCTGGTCTCAGATCTGAACATTCAGATTCAGACCTGCTTTTTCTTGCTGATCACATTCACGTTGACACATACCATATATGTTATGTATCTGCCCCTTTTTCCGCTGTTAAATTGGCTACTCTGATCGGTGGAGCAAAGATACAAGAGGAAATTCATCTGCTGCAAATAACTGTCCTTCGTGGTATTTAAATCCTTTCCCAGATCATACTCTACACTGGAATGAAGATAGGCCAAACATAAATCGCAACATGTAGCTTTGAGAGTACAAATTTTGAGAGAAAGGAAATATTTTCTTTTACCCTGTTTGCTCAAAATGATGATTCTCAGCTCAGTTTATGAAGCTTAGGGCATATTCTTCACAACATTATCATGTATAGTCACAGTTCTCAAATTAAAGGCAACATTTGCTTCCATTGGGAACTAAAACCACTGAATACTTTCAAAAAAATCATACTTACAATAGGGTAGTTGGGTTGATATTGCTGTATTCATTCCGTATTCATTAAGCTTTGAAACTGTTATGCATTGGCTCAAGGTGTATTTTGACAAGCTATCCAAACCCAGAGTAAAATCATCCAAAGCCATGGCAAAAAAAAAAAAAAAGTCCCTGCTTTTCCCCGCTTATTTGTGAAACTGAGGGTCAAATTTACATGAATTAAATCATTAAACAGAAATGATTAATAATGTCAGTGATGCACCATAATGCTCTTTTGAGGTTAGAGTAGGGATGCCAGCTAAAGAACTGACACTGTTCCTTTTATCTGTACTCATAATTAGCTGATATTGAAGAGTTTCTAGAAGTGTTTTGATGATTCTTTGCTTACAGTAATTTTGGTGTTGAACACTGGAATGTATGTACAGTTTATCATCACTGGTCTGAGCAATTACTGAAGGATTTGATAAAACATCTGCAGGCAACACTCTAAAATGGTTAAAGATTGTTGAAATTCAGATGAAGATTGTTCAGGGATGTTATAAATATGCAGAGTCACTAACTAACCCGAAACAACACTGTGTTTTTACAGACATGCATAAATCCTCAGTGACTGGAAATAAGTGCTTTTCCGGTAGTTTCTGAAGCAGTGATTTATTTTGAGACATTTCTCCCATGACAGTCAACAACTACTTTGTTGTTAATTCCTCTTTCCCCTTTATGAAATGTGAAGGATGAAATGGGATAACAAAGGCATTGGCGTGGGAAGAAGCAAAGCTCCTACCTTCTGCAAGGGAAGTACAAAACACAGTACATAACTTATTCCAAGATTTTTGTAGATATGGAGAATGGAGGGAGAACCTTGGTGTATTTATTATGCAAATGATGAAGCTTACACTACTCTGCATTTACCAGCCAATTTCCCTCATGTAGAAGATTGTTAAATAGCTGCAGGAAGTGTCTCCAGCCGCTGTCCATCATGAGTGCATCTATGGAGATCTTGTCTGTCTTTGGTCAGGCTGCAGAAGCAGGGATTCAGGTAAACCATAACCCAGGAAGTCTCTTCCAGGTTCTGTTTTCTGACTGCTGCATGGTAAAGAAAGTAGTCCTTGCCTAAACCTCATGGCTCTTTTTGACCAAGGTGGGACAGTATTAAGGCAAGCCAAAAATTGCAACTGTGGCATTGGCTAACACATTGACTGCAACACATTCAGTAAAAAACATAAAATAGTATAAGTGACCATGGAGTCAGTCCCAAAGCCTAGACTTCATGGGCTATGCAATAATGACTACATTCAAAAGGGTATTTGAAGAACATAAAATAGCCGGATACAGACACATTTGTACTGTGGATAACACCATCAGGTATAGAGGCCTAAAAAATATGGATAGATAACTAAACCTATAATGTGAATGTTTTCTATGGTTTGTTTTCTTGGCACACTCTCTAAAATTTGCTTCCTTTTGTATTTACTACTTAACACATTGCAGATCATTCACCAGCATCAGCTGTTTCTCCCTTTAGGAGGCCTTACTAAATGAGTATGCTTGAAGTCAATAAAAAGCAATCACCCTAGAACAGAGAAACAGTTTCTTGCTTATAAGGAAATAAATTGTTTTTTCACATTCCAAGTAGTCTATTGTCCATTGTCAAATTGGCAGGCATAAAGTTGAAATAATGTCTAGCTGGGTTATATGAGAATTACAGGGGTTTAGATGTATTTTATTATGGGGAAAAAAAAAAAAAAAGAACAATAAAAATTAAAATTTCAAATACAGGCTGTCAATATCTGCAACAGTTACATTCAGGGCAACTATGAGATGTAAGTCCATAGCTCTTCTGCAATATTGTTACATACTACAAAGTAGCTGTAGAAAGAGTAGTTATATAACGGGTTAAAACCCACGCTATCAAGAGACTTAGTCTAGGAGACGTGTTATGTTTAGCTTTTTCTTTAATTATAGTTTACAGGTAGGGACAAGCTCCAGTTACCTTTGTACTGGGGGAAAAAAAAAAAAAAAAGCTCTGTATTAAAACTAGAGCAAGGGCTATCCCTGTAAAAGTAACTTCACAACTCTTTCTTTAAACAAATTTTCTTGTAGTTTTACACTAGGAATGATGGACTTGTTTGCATTGGGACACTAGGCATATTGCATTGCAGAGAACTCCAAGACTGATCCCATGATTCACTTTCAAGCTGATGTTGGCATGAGCTTGCCACTGTTGCGCTGGAAAGACAGTTCTGCTGATCAGAAAAAGGAGCAAGACAACAGCTGTAGACATTTACTGATGGTTTCGTAAATGTGAGTTCTTATATCAGTGCAGGTGTTCAATCAATCAATGTTCTATCAATCTGCAGGTGTATCTGCAAAGTAAAGAGACGGTAAAATTTGGCTGATCAGAGACAAAATAGCTCTCCAGACAGTTACTATACCTGTCTAGAGCAGGGGATGCCACTGTCTGTAGACGGACTCAGACTGTTTACTACCAAAGGTTCCAAAGCCTGGTTTGCTACATGGATGAGAAAATAATGTTAAAACACATTATTGCAGCAATCTGCAATTCACCTGGCCAAAAATAGGCAGCTACTACACCAGGTGCAGTTCAGCTGTCCTGGGGAAATGGCAAGAACATCCATTCACATGGTGGAAAGCCCTCTAAACATCTAGATGTTTATGCCTGTCTCATATCTCGAAACTCTCAACCTGGCGTTTGTGCAAGGTACGTGCTTTCCCAGGGCTGCAAGGGAAATGGCAGCAGGAATGAGCTTCCCAACACATACCTGACCCCTCCATCTGTATTGCTCTGGCCTGTGGCTTAGTTACCTGAACATTTTTATGCAGTCCAGAAGAGTTAGGACTACGATTTGGCTTGGGTCATCCACCACATCTACAGCTTTATCTCACATTTATCAGTGTGCAGGTCCATTTGTCCATCAACTTCAAGCATGGTGTGGCATCAGAGCGGAAGTTCTGGGTCAAAGAAATGCGTTGGAAAGTCACCCCAGAAGAAAACATCTGCTCAAGGAAAGAACACATTAGCTATTCATTTCCCCACTCTCTCTGCTGGGCAAAGATACTCGCTAGACTGTCACTGATATTCCTATCCTGAATCTAACAGTTTCTCCCATTACAACTTTATTCTAATCTAAGTTAATATTCCCACAAAAAGCCTGTTCTTACCCTCTCTCTCAGGTCATGCTGTTCCTAGGTCAAGAACCAACCTGAGAGCTAATGGAGAGTCAACACTTTTTCATGTGGTAAAGCTTGTTATCATTTCAGAGGTGTATGGGTGGGATAAAAATGGTCCTGATATGAGTGAAAATGATGAGATCAATGCAGCAAGCAAGTAAATTCAACATCTGCAAGCAGGTTACTGTGCTTACACTGTCATTGCTATGGATGAGGCCCCTCAGCAAAGTAGGCAATGGAGACAGAGTGGGGCATCCTGAACGAGGTCACCCCAGACTGTCTGCAGTGCATGCATGCATATGTGTGAGTGTGTGTGTTGTGGGGAGGGGGAAAGAGGTAGATAAAACACTCACAAGCAGCATAAGCAGCTAAAACAACCTCTGCAGATATTGGATTAGATTAATTTCACCTCTTTTATCTGAACATATGTACATAGAAATTAATTTTCTTATTAGTCCTCCAACATCTTCATGTTCTCTTTGACATTTACTATCTTTTCTGTGTGCAGACAAAACTCATAAAGTGTGCATTTATACACACTGAATAGATGAGTGCATTTTCATGCTATGCAGTTTTCCCTCCAATGATAGCAATTGCAGGCAATTAATTAAAAAAAAAAAAGGTAATAAAGACATAAAAACATCTGAGATCACCATCTGAGAACATAGCTCCTCTTCTATGACAGTCTTCCAAAAACTACAACCCATGCATAGATTATTAGAATAAAAGAGTAGTTTTATTTTATGTGATTACTCTTGCTTTTATTAATTGTTCTCTTCCGAGTACTTGACAGTAGTGAGGAAACCACAGGTTGTCACTAGTGTCTTTCACTGTACGTGGATACAAATGAATAAACACAGACATTTTCTGTATTTATTTTTTCAGCTATTTTATCCCTCCCACTCCTTGGAGCCCAATATTAAAGCTTACCCCATTTCTGAGAATACCCTTGAAGAGTCACCAGCACTAGTAATGGCAATCGTTTGTTTCCTGAACTGTCAAAAAACTCTCTGCTGATGCAGGTAGAAATGAAGTTGAGAGTGATATGTGCCTAAAGATAATGTTGTCTAAAGGCAGATCAGTGCAGACAGATTGAAAAGACAGGAGAGATAGAAGTCTGGAACATTTTGGAAATAGCATCAAGCCAGAGTATCTTTATATATTAGAAAGAAACACCTTGATAAGCAGTCTTGAGAGGTGGGTTACAGTTAGCATTTACTAATGGGGCAGCCACTGATGGAGTCTAGCGATGTTTGCTTTAAGCAAATAGGACAAGGATGGTTGCTAAACATTAACGACAGAATTTCTCTGAACAAAAATGAAGACTACATCCACACTACTCTGCCAAATTCATTTTATTTAATAGTGAGAACATCTCATCCTAAAGAAGACACTACAACAGCTCAGATGAAATGTTCCCTAAGGGAGTGTGGTCACTGCAGGAGCTGCACAGGTCCCTCAAAGACAAGTCAGGTGTGGAAAGGTACTTAGTAGGTATCCAAAACAAGGTCAGATTAATCCCACCTTGTACGTCTGTACAGTTGAAAGTAAAATAGGGTTTCTTAGTTCAAGATTTACATGAATAGGATTGTAGAGTTAAAATTTTGGGCAAGTGCTGTAGCTTCTAGAAAATGCTGATCTGTGCCTCCATGAGAAATCCAGCCAGTATTACTAGACAGCCTGTAATATATCAAATGCTTTATATAACCAATTCTTTTTATAAACAATATGATGAGAACTTAACCTCTTGCACACAAAAAAGTACAATATCCTTTGTGATTTGAGTCCAAAAACAATTATTGAAAGATCAAAACAAATCTTTCCTGTGTTTAGCTTTTTTTAATAGAAAAAAACAGTTCTTGTCAAACCTGGCCACGTTCTCTGTACAAGCTCTCTTGAGGAAGTAATCCAAAGGCCGACTCTTGAAATGCGGCAGTATGGCCATTAACTGTTCCCTACCGGTGTCCACTTACAGAAAATCACAAAATGGCACAGGTCTGACACATTGGTAAGGGTCGGTACACAGGACGGAGGCAGAAATAGCTACTGAGTGGATGTGTTTTAGACAGGAAAATTAGAGAAATACTGATAGACTTACTTAGTAGTAGATAAAACTTTGCTATTGAAAGTTCTGATTCAAGAGCAATGTCAGCAACTGTATCCTCTCCTTGGGGCAGAGAGACCAAAGGCCAGGGGACATGGGACACGGGACACCATCCACAAGCTTAGGATTGAAAAGGACTTTCCAAAGCTGCCTTCTCCATTACCCATTTTGGTACATGGCAGTGAACAGAACTTGGCTCTAGGGTACTGAAATACTCTCCCGAGTGCAGGCAAAATTAATGAGGTGCAGCTTCCTCCCTCTGGGGAGGGTACTTCTCCAAGGTGTCCCTTCCTCAGGGAGTGCCCTGGTCCCCTCCACCACAGCAGCAGCAGAGCAGCCTCCCGGCTCCCCTTCTAGGATTGGCACCACAGTGCCTTTGGTTATGCAAACAACCACCACCTTCCACTTAAAAATGCTGTAGACCAGAATGAAACAATGGTCTGCCTCAAACAGAAGTTGTGATTTTTTTTTTCTTTTGCAATTATTTTTTTAGTGGACCCAAGCATGTATATTTTTTTAAATTGCCACAGAACAAAAAACTACCTTCTCTACCCTCTTCTTTTTGTGCAACTGCTGTGATTTAACCCACAAGGCAGTTTAAGCCAGTTGTTTGCTCCCCCCGCCCCCAACGTGGGATAGGGGAGAGAATCAGAAAAAAAAAAGGTAAAAAATTCGTGGATTGAGATAAAGACAGTTTAATATGACAGTAAAAGGAAGGGAAAATAATAATGATAAAAGAACATACCAAGCAAGTGATGCACAAAGCAATTTTTCACCTGCTGACTGATGCCCAGCCAGACCCTGAGCAGCGGCCCCTCCAACCCTCAGCCAACTCCCCCCAGCTTTTATTGCTCAGCATGATGCCATTTGGTGTGGGATGTCCCTTTGGTCAGTCTGGGCCAGCTGTCCTGGCTGTGTCCCCTCCCAGCTCCCTGTGCACCCCCAGCCCCCTCACTGGTAGGGCAGCAGGAGAAGCTGAAAAGTCCTTGGCTCTGTGTAAGCCCTGCTCTGCAGCAACTAAAACATCAGTGTGCTATCATGACTATTTTCATCAAAAATCCAAAACACAGCACCATACAAGCTACTAGAAAGAAAACTAACTCTATCCCAGCCAAAACCAGGACAACAACTGTATCAGCGTTGCCTTTTGTATGCACTGCATGGCTTGTTGTTCTGGAGGAGAGGGAGACTGGTGTTGTGGGTAGGGCAGAAGAGCCAGCAGTCTACCTGACCCTGGTCCTGTATAAGATCCCTAAGGATCTCTGTGCAAGTATTGTCATCTAGGAAATAGTATTTCAGCAATCTCAGCTGAGATTAGATAGTATTGATTCATATTTGTTAAGTTCTTCACCTGAAAACTGGCTATTTTCATAAAATAGAGACACTCTGAAAAGGGTTCTCCTAACTTTCACATACAAAGGTTTCTCTCTTAATAACAGAAATGTTTGCAACATTTCCTTAGTTGTATGTACCAACAATGTGGTGTGAGGAAACGAGAAAAGAAGGGAAAAAAAAAAAAAAAAGCAAATACCTGCAGCAAAGTTCAGATTTAAAACAAAATGGCCTAGAAAAAGAGCTAGCTATCCTAACTATACAGATGCATTTTTGTGGGAGAGAGCACATTCTTGTGACTGCTGCATGGTTAAGTCATGCCCCACTGTATTTGCTAGCTCACGTTTCTTCAGTTAAAGCACATCACACTTACTATGTGTAGTGTCTTCCATCCAAGGATCTTGAGATATTTGCAAACACTAAACACCTTTCAGCATTCAGCAGAGAATAATGATAGTCCATAGTCATAAATTTGTCAATGAAATGTTGTCTTGCTACCCAGCCTCATGTATGAGCCACTAATTAAGATCATCATCTTGCATATTCATCATTTAGACCTTAAGGAGGTAATAAGAAGAATGTTTAAAAATGGCAAAGGCCAATCAATGCTGTCACTGGTGCAGAGGAAAACAATTATTAAAAAGAATAAAAGCTGATGTTTTCAAAGTCAAAACAATACCTTATTACTACATCTCAAGTAAAGACAAATGAACGAACAAATATGTCTTAGTGTTTTTATTACTGTAGCTAGACACTTGATAAATATCAGAAGCTGGAAGAAATCAGTAAGATTTAGAAAATTAAATCACTGGTGTTTCTGCAGATATGCCACATCAGTGAGTGGTGATAGTAATACATCTGGAACAACATGGATCTCAGTTTAGACTAAATACCTGCACTGTTTGTTACATTGAAAGTTGTGTCTAAATGAATGACTTTTAAACATATCTGTGTACTATCTTAAGATTTGCATTCTAAAAAAGAATTATGAACATGCCTACTTGGTGTGAATCACACGATTTCTATTTTTCTAGGAAAAAAATTTAATATTGCCTTTAGTGTATGTCATTAACTCCTTACAAAGAACTGGAGGAAAGTAGGCCAGTGTTAGAAAACATGAATATCTCTCTTTACCCACCAGCAACCTTTTCATTCCTTGGCTTTTTGTCCATAAATGGATCAAGTGCAATATGTATTGTGTCTCTAATCCCTTAATTCCTATTTCCTATAAATTTACAACAAAACTGCAGTTTATCAGTATCGGGATTGCTCTTTGTGTAAAGTAGAGCGGAGTCACTAATATAACTAAAACTGAATTCTGCCCAGCTTTCTATTAAAAATATAATATCCTTATTGCGTTGACGTTAACAAAATATGTTAACTGATTAGTTCCCCAGGAAACAGAGTTTGGAAGGTATAAAATATTTTCAGGAATGGGGACCACAGTCTTCAATAGAGGAAGGGCCTACTCCATCAGGAGAGCTCAGCACTCACACCAAAATGTAGTAGGAACAGGAGGGGCAACCAGAAAAGCCATTCTCCAGCAGTAACAGTGTCCTCAGTTCCATGTATCTAAAAATACAGACTAATACTCTTTACATTAACAAACAGTATCAATAGCACCTACAAGCACTGCTGTCCCTTTGCTGTGGTCACTGATGTTCTTACGCACTGCCGATCTCTGCAGGTTGGGTTCAAATTCTGGTTTCCCAGGCAGCCCACAGGCTGGGGGCCACTATCTGATCTCTTGGTCAAAACCTAGCATCTGTCCATATTTCCTAGCACACAAGCTGTGCTACCTGGCCTTCTGCACCAACTTCTCCAGGACCAGCTCACAAGACACTTTATCACCACAACAAATTGCCAGCAATTTTCTCTCTGTTTTATATTGAATGCTACCTGATCAGCCTACTCTGTTGGGTGAATAGTTTCTGTGCTGCCCAAAGTCTTCCAGACACTGTAACTATGATGCCAACAGGGCAGTTTGCTGCAGCATGCTTCTTATGGCCAGATGTGGCCACCTGCATCTCCCCCTTCATAATTATCTGAGAATATATCCTCCAAATGCAGTTAAAACATAGTTAAAGTGGAATGGTTAATAGGACGTGTTTGGGTTTTCATAATGCGTTGCTAAGGGATATCACAACTAGAGACTATTATCTAAACAATCACTCTGTTTACAACCAGAAGAGCAAAATGACCGAGGTCTTTCTCCCAAGTACCCTAACCAGATATGATAAGAAACAACAATATCATTGTTTGCTTTCAGTACATTAACGTCCCCAGTGTCGCTGTGTTATGTAGACATAAGAGTTTATCTTTGCTGATTTTGACCATTTCAGTTCTAAGAGTGTGGACTTGGTGAAATTTCTGTCATGAGATTACCATTTGCTCCCAGTTGCAGAAACTTATTTAAAGCTAACTAAAGTTCTGAACAATTCTTTTTCAAATGCAGGTCACTTTGAAAAGATTTATTGGTTTGCAACCAGAGACATGACAGCCTGACGTCAGTACTCAGGCACTTTGCATCCTAAGCACTCTCTTTTGCGTTTAGGGACCTAATGATGTTATGCCAAGCTATAGACCAAACATCAGATTTAAGTCTGAAAAAAAAATAATACATCAATTAATTTGGCAATTTTAACATATTAGTCTACACGTACAATCTGCAGTCCATAATGCAACAATAATCTTCTGATCTTTTGGACTAGTTCCCGAAGGCAAAGATTTTAGCTACAGACAAGAACAATAGAAAACACAATTCAGAGGGATTAATGAAGTTTTTGTTTTGTACAGATGTAAAATCTGTGCAGAATATCTTCATTACGTGCCAAAATATCAGTTAGTGATTTTCCTTTTCACTGGCTTCTCTTTTCCTTCCCTTTATTGTGCTTAATACTTTCCCATGTTCTCACCATGTTTTTGTCCTAGTAGAGCAGGAGAGAGGGTGGAGCACCCTCTGCAAGAAAGCACTCAAGCTGTATATTGTGTGTACAACTCGCTAGCCAGTCCGTAGCATATAAACATTCGAGGTCACATTCAGTCCGTGCATATGTGACCTTGAAGCATTATCTAAAGCCTTTTCACTGCCCCAGTGGTACCAGTTCCCGATCTAAAGCAAATGTAATATGTGCATTTAAACTCTGCCATCTACACTTCAGTTAGATTTGATTCATCAAGGCACATACCTTGATTTGATTCATCAAGGCACATACCTTCCTAAATCTCACCCAAAAACCTGCAAGCCAAGTGAAGAAACAGTATACTTAAATGCACTTCACACAAAGATGATTAGATAATTTTTACTTAGGTCTTTAGAGGGAAAATTTAAGAGATGCGCTTGCTGACTAACTTGCATTGTGCACTTTACAAAAGAAACCTCCAACAGACTAGTCATTTTTTTTTTAGAAAAATAGATAATACTGGCCAACACTGCTGCTCCCCTGAGAAAAGGAGCACTGACTAAACAAATCTTTTCTTACACTGTGGAGGCGCAGGGTAGACAGGGAACACATGAGATCTTTAACCTTCCCTCCTGGACAGTCGCTAGAAAAAGGCATCAGGGACCTCAGTAAATAACAAACAACCCTCCATATTACACAGCATCGAACAATACAACACACACACTGCTGCTGCTGCACTGAAATGTCATTATTGGTCACGAGCCCAAATCCCTCTGTGGGACCTGACCATCTGGTACACAGAACAGGACACTATTTGATGCACAGTGTTATCTATGGAGGGGAATGCAAAAGCATTAACAGCAGAATGAGGTGTTGCCTAAATGTGTAATGCTTACGAAGGATGGATGTGCCAACTTGTTCTTTTATTTCATCACCTCATAGCTGTGGAGGAGACATTCTTGTCCAGATCCTCAAAAGAAGCCTGGTGGCATCTTTTAGGATTTGAACCAAAGTAATGTAAATGTATCCATTTGTCTAGGTTTTTCACTTCCCAGGCTATTATTCAAACCCCTTGATTTGCAACTGGCACTTTGTAAAGGAACATCCTCTTCCAGAGCATGAAGCCAAGTGAGATAAACAATAAACTAAATAAGTTTCAAGAAAAATTGATAACTGTTTCATTTGGATCTTTGGGGTGGGGGAAGGGAGAGGTGAAGGAGGCAGAGATACAACTGAGTTTGCAGAGTTATTTTTTATAGCTTAAATTGTGCATTTTAAATGTGAATTTGGAACAGCCATCTTTAGCAGAATGGTAGTTTTTTAGGGACAAATAATAGGCACTATTAGAATAATGGCCAATAAAGGTGCTCTTTTGGAGGAAGGAATGTTGTCTTAAAGCAGTCTCTTCATGTAAGGAACAAAAAAATAAGATTTCCAACTAAAGCCAAAATTGCTAAAACAGAAAAGTGATATCCAGTGCAAAGCCAAGATAATGGAATATGGAAACACATCCAAATTTTATGTTTCTTATGAAGCTGAAAATGTCACATGTGATGAAGTTTAACCATCATTAATTTGCATCATGCAACACCAGGAGAAAATACTGAGGTAATCCATGTGGAATAAAGAAACAACATTTTCCCCTCTCATTTTTGTTTCATCGGGTTTGAATTAATTCTGCTTTGTTCTTGGTCCATAGCCAAGTTGAACACTGATTTTAGCTGATTTGAGGTTTTTGCTTCAATATTTTAATTACACAGTAGCATGTTAAGAGTTCATTGCTCAACTATACTGCTGCATGTAAATCCCATTGCCACTCCATGACAGCGTAGCACTGAATACTATAATAGGCCTTCTCTAGACAGAGTAAAAGCATTTCTATAAGCTTTCTACTAGAAAACAGCATTCATCAGCCTGCTTTAGACATGATGTGAACAGCTTGTGAAATATTTTGCCACTAAAAGGGGGTAAACAGGGTCGGGAAATGAAAGAAGCCCAGCTTCCTGTGTTACTGAGAACTAGTCTGAAAGGACAAGGGAGTTCTAAATGAGCACGTTATGCTTTTTCTGGTTTTGAGTTCCACATGATTTTCAGAATCAGTCATACATGCGGTTTCTTCTACAGCTTTTAAGAGGGCAAGGCTGCAGGACCAGCATGCTGATCTCCCAAAACATTTGGCTAGGCTACAATGCCTCAAAAGTACTAGCAAATGTTTAGAACAGGCACCAGACTAAAAAAACAGGGGGAGCTGGAAAGTGATTCAGCTCTCTCTGTTTCAGATTTGCCCTTTTTGTGTTTTCCCACAGAAAAACCACAGAAAAGCACTCGTACCTCCCAGCATTGTGGTGTACTGCAGGTCTTGCATTGCAAGCACTGCACTGTGGAGGGCTGGAGCAGCCCTTGAATAGTATAATCATAGAAAGGTTTGGATTGGAAGGGACCTTAAAGATCATCTAGTTCCAGTGCCCCTGCCATAGGCAGGGATACTTTCCACTAGATCAGGTTGCCCAAAGCCCCTTCCAACCTGGCCTTGAACAGTTCCAGGGAGGAGGCATTCACAACTTTTCAGGGCAACTTGTTCTAATGCCTCACCACCCTCATCATGAAAAAATTCTTCCTTATGTCTAACCTAAATCTGCCCTCTTTTAGTTTAAAACCATTATCCCTTGTCCTATCACTACAGTGCCTTGTAAAAAGTCTTTCTCCAGCTTTCTTGTAGGACCCCTTTAAGTACTGGTAGGCTGAAATGAGGTCTCCCTGGAGCATTCTCTTCTCCAGGTTGAACAACCTCAGTTCTCTCAGCCTGTCTTCATAGGAGAGGTGCTCCAGCCCTCTGACTATCTTCATGGCCCTCCTCTGGACCCCCTGTAACACGTCCACGTCTTTCTTGTGCTGGGGGTCCCAGACCTGGATGTAGGACTCCAGGTGGTGTCTCACAGGGGTGGAGTAGAGGGGGAGAATCACCTCTCTTGACCTGCTGGCTACAGCTCTTTTGATGCAGCCCAGGACATGATTGGCTTTCTGGGCTGCAAGTGCACATTGCTGGCTCATATCCAACCTTGCACACACCAGCATCCCCAAGTCCTTCTCTGCAGGGCTGCTCTCATTCGATTCATCACCCAGTCTGTACTGATATCAGGGATTGCCCTGACCCAGGTACAGGACTGTCCTGGTTTTGGTTATGACAGAGTTAATTTTATTCATGGTGGCTGGTACGGAGCTGTGCTTTAGATTTTTGATGGAAATAGTGGTGACAGCACACCAATGTTTTAGTTGCTGCAGAGCAGGGCTTACACAGAGCCAAGGACTTTTCAGCTTCTCCTGCTGCCCTACCAGTGAGGGGGCTGGGGGTGCACAGGGAGCTGGGAGGGGACACAGCCAGGACAGCTGGCCCAGACTGACCAAAGGGACATCCCACACCATGTGGTGTCATGTTGAGCAATAAAACTGGGGGAAGTTGGCTGGGGAAAGGGGGCTGCTGTTGCTCAGGGTCTGGCTGGGCATCGGTCAGATGGTGGTGAGCAGTTGTATTGTGCATTGCTTTTTTTTATTATTATTATTTTCTTTTTTTGTTTTTTTTTCTTTTCTTTCCTTTTTATTAAACTGTCCTTATCACACCCATATGTTCTCACATTTTTACCTTTTTTGATTCTTGCCCCCATCCAACTAGGGGGGCAGTGAGTGAACGGCTGCGTGGTGCTTAGTTGCCTGCCATGTTAAACCACAGCAAGGACATAGCACTTGGCCTTAGTAAAGTTCAAGATGTCCACATGGGCCCAGCCCTCAAGCCTATCAAGGTCTCTCTGGATGTCATCCCTTCACTCTAGCATATCAGCTGCACCTAGGGTGTGACGCTCCCTGCTCAGTCAGACTCCATGAGAGAAGACAAGAAGCAGGTTTGCAGGGAAGCCACAACCCAGGCCCCGAGGAGCAGAGTCCTCCCCAGGCTGGCTTCATCTTGGCTCAAAGCCCTAGGGTCGATGCAGGACTGTTCCCATGGAGGCTGCCCTGGCTCCCTTTATCCCTGTGGGGCTCCAGCCTCTTGTCAGCTCCAGAAAACCCTGACAAGCCATAAAGACACAGCCCATAGTCCTCCAGCAGTGCCACAACATTCGTTCATAGATTCTGTGCTTTTTTTTTTGAGCTGATAGCAACAGCAATGAAGTATTGCTTGCACTGAATGCTCACTTTATTTGTATAGGCTGTCATGGAGGGAAAAGAGTCCTTGCCGGATCACTTCTGTGCTTACTTTAGTATTTTTCTTAATTCTATTTTTTTCTTCACATTCATTCATTTAAATAAGCTATTAAAATAAGGCTACAAGACAAAGAATTTAATTTCAAGTACAAAAGTTGCAGAAAAAATAGTGCAGGGTGAACACTTTCCTCCCTGCATGGTGTAATGAAATTAAACAGCAGATGGTAGAGGGGAAAGGCAAGTTTGTTATCTCCACTGTGCACTTCATAGTCTCTAAATTTAGTTTAGAGTCATCTGAAGTTTGTCACCTGTTCAATATGCACCTCTTGTCTAGATATGCCTATACATTGCTAAACACTTCTCTAGCTGGCAGTAACTAGTCCAGTTGTGGTGCACTTGGCTGTGTTAGGTAAAGGCTGGACTTCATGATCTAAAGAGTCTTTTCCAACCTAAACGATCCTGTAACTAACAGTAACACAGACACACACTCAACTGCGTGCACACCTCCCCTCTGGCATGTTCCCCCTCCAGCTGGAGGTGTGGGTGCTCCTGCTCAGTGTGTGCTCGCACTGATCCCATAGCCCAGCAGGACAGCTCCAGGGGGTCAGACATGTGGATCCCCATGTGCTGCCCCATCCCATCACCCCACCAGTTGGGTGTGGGCTCCTTGCAGTAAGCTACGGGAGTGTGCTGAGTCTGGTCAGGGCAGTGCAGTGATGCTGGTAGAGCAACCCATGGTGGTGTCAAACTACGGTGCAAATGTGGCTGCAGTTCCCTCTCCAGGGTCTCTAGGCACTTCACAAATGATCATCCTTCTGTACTTCTTTTTAAGTTGACTCCTCCTTTGTTTCAAAATATAAAAATCTCTATGTATTTTCCTGGTTAATATTTAATCCATCTGATGACCATCTTCCTCTTGAATATGATCAGTTTTGAACAGCTTTGGGTGTTCCATTTACCCCTAATTTACAAACCCCTCTGCCTTAACTGCCATTGTTATCCAGGCTGCTTTGTCAAGGGCAGATCATATGGGCATCTCTATAAGAAGTCCTAACTTTAGGAGGTGTATTGTATTACACATATACTTCTAAGCACACTACTAAACCTAAGAAAGCTGCCGCCACTTGCATTTGCTGTCACTTGCTCTCCAAGATAAGCTCAGCCAGCAGAAACTGACGTCAAAATTACTGTGAGATTTAATACAGCAGATATAGTTTTAGAAGCATATGGATGTTGCTAACAAGAATAACCATTGGAACAACTTACCTACTGATGGTGCCTAGGTTAAAAAGAAGTTATCATAGAGGAAGCAGTATTTTTCTTGGCCCGTGTTGCAGAAGTCAGATTAGAGGAGAGTGAGTACAGCTACCATATTTCCATACTTTCTGAATATGTGACATTTTCTACCTGGAATTTAAGTAAATTCCTGTTTGGCGTTAAAGAACTTGAATAATTTTTTCTAGAAGTCCCTACTGTACACGTGCAGAGGACTGCATGCATGCCGTGCTGAAGGCCTGGTCATTCCACATAAATCCAAAAGGCCCTACTGAAGTCTGACTATGCAGCCCCCAGTCAGCAATACTTTTTGACACAACCCTTCCCACATGTGTCATTCTCACTGTATACGTGCACATGTGCTATGGAATGCATATTTCTGCCTAGGAAATACCAGCCAAATTATGGGAAAAAAAAAAAAAACAGCTATTCCCACCTTAAGGTTTCAGACATTTTTCATGCAACCCTGCCCTTTGACGAGAAACTTGCCTGAGACTGCAAAAGTGCAGCTGGCCATGGGTGAGAGAATACAAGGAGCTACACCATGAGCTCAGTAGAAAATTGAAGGACAGCATGATCATGTCATTTATATAAGCACAAAGCAGATAAGTGAAATAACACTCAATTGGCTACCAAAACAAAAACAAAAACAAAAACAAAACAAACAAACAAACAAACAAAAAACCACCTTCCCTTGCAGTCCCTTGCTCAGCGGACCCATTTCAATTAATCTATTTATTGATGAATCTTTAACCTGGCTTCATTTCCTCCTGGCTGGCCCCCATCTGGAGAGTGTAGAGCTCTAAAAAGTGGTTGAGCATACTCAAACAGATCTGATTCTCCAGGGTAAGTGGACATAGCTATTTGACTGGGGTTTTGTTTGCTTATTGTGGTGGGGTTTATTTTGTTTTGTTTTGGTTTTTGGTGGTTTTTTTTTTTTTTTTTTTTGCTATTTGCAAGTTCTTCATTCCAGCTGTGCCTGAAAGTGGAGGGGACAGTTTAGTCCCATTTAAGCCAAGTTCATGTGTGGTATCCACTCCTACTTTCTCTTCTCAAAATGGGAAGTTGGCCAAGGGACATCCAGTCAGTAGGAAAATGATCTTCAGGGATGCTTGTGCAAGGATCTGTCAAAGCAAAGAGCCAACACAGCTGGAAAAAATAGGAGCAAGCAAGACCTCACTGAAAGCCAGATGTTGAATACACATTTTCCTTCCTAATTTTTTTTATTTTAATGTTTTAACAACAGAGAAGTATACTTAAAATACAGGCAGGAAAGGAGACATTAAGAGTTTAAGTAAATCTTGTGTTGTTCTAATTACTTTGAAATAAGTTTAGATATAAAATTCTATTGGCTGGAGAAGAAACATACGCTTCTTGGCCCGGCAATGACCAATGCAGTCAGTGTTAGATTTGTTTTCTCTCTGTGTGCTTTCACAAGATGCTTGTTTTTTTTTGGATTAGTTGCATTGTAGAGTTAAATTTGTATGAAGGGACTGAGCAGACAAAACAGAGAACTTTTTTTTTTTAAAAAAAAGACTGTTTTCAGGCTGATATTGATGGAAGAAGAGATATGAAATGATGGGGAAGGGTGTAGCTGAAGAGTAAGAACTCTATAGGGAATGTCCCCCTGCATAACTTAAAAGCTTGGTAAATCCAGCACTGAACTAATGTACAAGGGACTGTGACTGAAGCAATGCCAAAAGGAAGAAGGGAGGATCAAATGTCAAAAAAGCCAGAATCATATTGAAGAAGTCAATCTGGGGGTAGACTGGTAAAAGAACTTGGAAAGAAATATGCGTTGTTCAGGCCAGATGTCTCAGTGTCTCTGTACAGGTGTGACTGATATTTCCCCTGACACACAACAAACTTGAGGCAAATGAGCACTCAACAGGGATTCAAGAGTTCAACTCTTGGCTCTGTAGTTGACTTTTTCTTTGTGTACAGCAAGTCCTAATCCTCCCTCTTTACGTTAGTCTCGGCTGTGAGCTCTCCTAGAAAGAGTGTCCTGCTGAGTTTGCAGCTACTAGACTACTGCAATGAACAGCGCAAAACAAAATTTTCCTTAAATGTTCCATTCAGCAACAAATGCTGAAGACCAGCATTCAAAAGACCAGATTCAGACCTTAGTAGAGTCATGACTTATTATGGGAAACTAAAACCTCTCTGATACAAACTGGGGAGCAGTAATGGGCTATCTTTCATATTCAATTTCATAGGCTGATTTATTTTAAAAAAAATGTGCTAAATCTCGAAGGAAGCTTTATAAAAGACTAATTATGAAAAATAAATCTGCTAGCTTACTTAGATGACAATTAATTTTTCATACTAAACTGGACATCTCTCACCTACATGGACAGCAGTAAGATGCTCATTACAAGAAATCACTAGTGACAATAATAACTGAGGATTGCAGAGGAAAGCACTGTGGGAAAGCAGGAAACAGTTCTGAAAGCCAGAAAATGTCATCTGAAAGGAACACAGTAGAATTTCTCAAAGTTCAGCCACCTCAGGACAAGATTCTCAATCATAGAATGAATTAATATTTTCACAAATAAAAAATAGGAATGTTTTAATAAAATCTGCTAGTGACATCTTCAAGTTTCGTATTGATACAGACAGGACAAACATTACACCAAAAGCTGGTTGAGAATAAGAATCACAGATAGGGAATGAAATCGGATCAGTTAGCACAAAGTAATGCATCATTTGGAAACTGTTGAAGATGAGGAACTATCTATATATTTTTATTTCTGGATGACAATGGGCTGACAGGGCACTGCTGTGGAAAGGTAATGCAACCCTAGGATGAATGGAGGAACTATTTTAGGCACACATAGGGGAGTGTTACCAAAAGTAATAAGTTGCTGGTGACATCTCATTTAGCCATTTAGCAGAGTAGAGGCAATTATCATCCTCTTATTTTAAGAAAGGTTGACTGGGGCAAAAAAAAGAAAAAAAAAAAAAGAAGAAACGAGCTTGAGTGATATAGGGAACATACAGCTTGCACAGCAAGCAGCAGGTAAAGATCTTAGTTTGCTCTGTTTGCTCTTGTAAATGAAAGGTGTAAAAATACATCAACCTTGGGCTAAAAGATTTTCCCCAGTGCACTAAAAGAACTATTTGTATTAAAAGCAGTTTCAGAATGAGGACAAGTACATACAAACTAGTAAAGAACCGACAGAGGGAAAATTCTGATTTTAGAAATCAGAAGAATTAGAAGTTAGAAGGTGGTTTCCAACAGTTAGAAGGGAATTTTTAGCAAGTCTAGTAGTTAAGGGGTATAAATAAATAAATAAAAATAAAAGTTAGAGATAAAATATTTATTTTATCTGCTTTTAAGATAGAATTCAATGCATTTATCAAATGGAATTGAGGATGGCAGGGATTAGAGAAGAGGACCCAGAGGATCCCACCCTACGTTATATTCCATCTTCCTGCCACAGCTCCTTTTGTGCTCCAGGAAATGTTCCACTATCATATAATCTTCAAAGCCATCCAACTCTTAAATTATGTTTGGCTTCCTTTCAAGATTTTTTATAGCCTTTTCCTCAAGCCATACAATTACCCTTCCAAGTTGTCCACTTTGAGATCTTCATAGTCCTCCTACTTTGGCTGAACATTTCCAACCCCCACCTCTCTACCTTTTAACCCCATTGCCAAAGATAAGGAGCTTCTCCACCCTTCCCGAGGCCTGTATCCTGGCTAAGGATTTTTTTACCCCTCAGTGGCTCTCAGACTGAGTTCAGATTCTCCTGGAGAATCATCCCCCCACTAAACACCCTTAATCTGTCCCATGTGGGCTGGCTCCCAACACCAAAATACTTTGGACTAGAAGTGGAGAGGGTAGCCTTTTTTAAAGGCTTCTTTTCCAGAGGTATTAAAGGAGCAAATAATTTCTTCTAAAGAACCATCTTTTTCCCCGGATATAGTTTGTTCTTTCCCAAGACTGCAGTTTTCTCTTCAAAGGTTCTCCCAAAACAAGCAGGTTTTGGCCTTCATGTATCCTTCCAGAACACATGGAATGGGAGTCATGGGTATTGCAGACATCCTCTTACTTCAGAGCACCAGTAACTTATTACTGCACATTGAAAGGTAAATTTTCTATTAACATTTGAGATTTTGCTCACATAATGCTCACTGAAAAAGAGAACTTCTTTGTTTCAGCTTCTGAAAACAGAAGTTACAGACATGTTTGAAGTAGAACAGCTTGATTCACAAAAAGTGTTTTAACTTTCATCTTCCAGTTAACACTTTCGGCAGACTCTGAGCTGCAATCCTACAAGAAAGAATGATATGGTGCTAGTTTTCTTTGAAGAGATTTGGAGGTTGCAATTCTTTTCATTAAGATCAGTTATTTCTTGTAATTGGGGTTCTATTTTCTAACATAACTAAAGCTGTAAGTTTAGAGAGCTTTTGTTATACAGTCTCATGCATTCTTTACTGCCAGTAGTCTGGTAGAGACTTGTGAGAAGTCTTTAGCATCCTCTGACATCATCCAGCCCTTTAATCAGATGTCTTATGAAGTGAGGAGAATTACTGTATTTGTAGAGCCTGTTTTTGTTCTCAGAATCAGTGTTTGGCCAACCACCCCAAGCAAGGTTTCTCAAAAACCTCTCAACTCTGCCAGTGTTACTGCCTTTTCATTTCATTTCTCTCACCAGTGTTGTGTTTTCATGTAGCACTGCCATTTCTCTGTGCTATTTTTGATCTTAAGTGTAATCTTTAAGTGTAAAAAAAAAAAAAAGAAAAAGGTAGAAAAGAGAAGAAAGTGCAAGATAAAACCATCAGCTCACTACCAGCAGGTAGGGCACAACAGAGGGACCCTTTCCTCCATGCCATGTAGGCTGGCACTTTGGGAAACTTGCCTCATTTCTCTGGAGTTCAGTTCTCCTAGGCTACAAAATTAGCATAATGATATGCACAATGAAACTATATTTCCATGACCTGTTGGAAAAAAGACATGTTGTATGAGAGCCCATTAAGTGCTGTTGTATAAACAGGAAAGCATTCATATTTTATTGGTATAACCAATGTCAAATCAACTGTCCTTACACTGATCTCTAAAAACATGGGATGCACAAAGGAGTTCAGCTCTTGATTATATAGCAGGTATGAGGCCCAGATCTGCTATTTAAAGGAGCAAATAGATCTTCCTCTCAAAGGAGCAGGACTGAAAGGGAATGAGGAAGGGTAAGAAACAGTGGAGCCTCTGGCTTTACTAGAGAGAATTATGCTGACTTTACTAGAGAGAAGTAAATAATGCAGGTTAAAGAGAAATACATAAAGGATTTCTCCCACCTAGCATAATAGTTTCTAGAGCACCTGCAATTTCTCTTCGCTAGAATCATAGAATCATAGAGTCATTTAGGTTGGCAAAAACCTCTAAGACCTTCTAGTCCAATTGCTAACCTAGCACTGCCAAGTCTACCACTAAACCACGTCCCTAAGCACCACCTCTGCATGTTTTTTGAATACCTCCAGGGATGGTGACTCGATCACTTCCCTGGGCGGCCTGTTCCAATGCTTCACAACCCCTTCAGTGAAGAAATTTTTCCTAACACCCAACCTAAACCTTCCCTGCTGCAACCTGAGGCCATTTCCTCTTGTCCTATTGCTTGTTGCTTAGAAGAAGAGACTGACCCCCACCTCGCTACAGCCTCCTTTGAGGTAGTTGTATACAGTGATAAGGTCTCCATTGAGCCTCCTTTTCTCCAGGCTAAACAACCCCAGCTCCCTCAGCCGCTCCTCACAAGACTTGTTCTCCAGACCCTTCACCAGCTTCATTGCCCTTCTGTGGACACGCTCCAGCACCTCGATGTCCTTCATGTAGTGAGGGGCCCAAAACTGAACACAGTACTCAAGGTGCGCCTTCACCAGAGCTGAGTACAGTGGGACAATCACTTCCCTAGTCCTGCTCGCCATGCTATTTCTGATACAAGTCAGGGTGCTGTTGGCCTTCTTGGCCACCTGGGCACACTGCTGGGTCGTATTCAGCCGGCTGTTGACCAATACCCCCAGGTCCCTTTCTGCTGGGCAGCTGTCCAGCCACTCTTCCCCTGGCCTGTAGCGTTGCATGGGGTTGTTGTGCCCCAAGTGCAGGATCCGGCACTTAGCCTTGTTGAACCTCATACAGCTGGCCTCAGCCCATCGATCCAGCCCATCCAGATCCCTCTGTATAGCCTTTCTACCCTCAAGCAGATCAACACCCTCGTGTGTGGCATGATAAATCTCTGCTGATAAGTCACTCTTGTGCAGTCTGTCTTCCAGCCCTTGCAGGCTTTGAAACTTCAAGATTTTCTATTTTAAGCACTTTCAGTGTTAATTCTAACATGATATGACTGAGAATTCATGAATTAGTCTCAAATACATAAGACAAGGAGATTATCGTCAAACATAAGACCAAGAAACTTCCCCTGAAGATACCAAAACCTCATGGGCAGGCCTGGTAGCAAGCAGGATTTGATCCTATGAGGACTTCTACTGTCTTAAGCTCCAATGAAAAAAAAAAAAAGATAAAAAACTGTGAACTATAATTTCAGAAGTGTGCAGGACTAGACGGTGCTAAGCACTAGTAGATGGCTTTTCAAGTTCACTGAGCCTATTTTTAAAAAAACATAGCACAAGATAATGTATGTCATATTGTGATACCTCTTTATGTATGCCTCTGATGTGGTGAAAGTAATAATTTCGCCTTGATGTGGGAGGTTTTTTTCATGATGTAAGTGAAATTTGAGACAATTTTATGATGAATGTATATTTTAACGATCATTCTACAGTAATGAAATAATAAATAACAATAATAATAATAAAATTATAAATTCTTCTGAAATCTCAGACTTGTTTTTCCAGAAACCTGCTACACCTTAGTCATGATGGCATCCTGTTTAAAACCTGCTTGCCTTTTTTAAAAATCAAAACAAAACAAACAAACAAAAAGAACAACAAACTAATTTTTAATATATACTCATAATTCTTCATGCTCAGTTGGGCAAGCCCTGAAAGTTTTCTGAGATGTGTGATGGCCTCTCACTCTAACAGTTCTAGTACTGAATGATTTCTTTTCCTGCTTGACTGTGTTCTGGACAGTCTTTCATTTGTTAAACCAATATATTCATATGCAAGCATCCCAATAAGCATTGGGTCAGTGGGCACTACATATAAGTAATGACAAGGTAGCTCCAAATAAGTCTCAAATGGTATAGGGATTTTTTACTCTTGGTAAAATATCAGTAGTATCATAAAAATGACAAAATATAGTAGTGTAGACAAAACAAATATTTGCATCCTGCCACTTTTAGTGCAGTATTTCCAGAGTGCAAAATCCTAAATCACTGAATGGAGCACATCACCGTGAATTGGCTCACTCATTCTGCTCTATGATTCTCCTTTCCCAGTGCTGAAAGCTCTCACTGACCCTGCAGATTTAGTGCTCTTCAGCACAATCACACAAACGTGGTCTGAATCATCACTCAAAAGCCTGGAATCTCTGGCAAGAAGGGCTGCTGGTGATTCCTTTAGAAACCTCTCCTGGGGTGGAAAAGTGACCTCAAATGATGAGATAGAGGGCAAAGAGAGATATTTCTCTGAGTACTGGTGCTTCCTGCAGTCTGAGGACATACTAGCATATCACAAATAGAGCCTGCAGTGCTCTGCTGAGGATGGTGCTTTAAGCAATGGGAGAAAACATTTGTTCAGGAGAACAGCAAGCTTAATACTTGAATATCAGTTTTGTTTCATAATCTCGGCTCAGCATCTCTGAAAAGCAATCAGTACAGGATCCAAGGTACTTCAGTGCCCATGGCCAGGCTGAGGCACAACTGTACTGCAAGGAGTAATCCTCAAGTTCTGCCTGCCAGTTAAGACCTTAAACCTTCACTGGGACAATTTCTGGTGATAAAAATTATATTGTTGGCCATTCCCAGAGATGCCATCATCTTGGTGAATAGATTCTGTCCAGGGACATTTGGGATACACAGACTCATCAGACTCCTAAGAACAGCTGAGACCCTGTCAGGCCTCCATCCTTCATCCAGAGGTAGAGCACACCTGAGGCTCCTTGACAACATTGACCCCAACATATGACACTGTAGCCTTACTCCCATTCACATCAAAACACAGAATGCAGGTTTGAGTTCAAGTCTTCCAATTCCCAGGCAAACCTCTATGCTTCTGTGAGAGTCAGGAGTGACTTGACACAGTGCCATCCATGCACCTTAGCAGTCAACTCTTTTTAGTTCTGAACCACAGGTTCACATAGCTACAAAATTCAGAGCTTCAATTCAGTACTTAAACTCAGATGTATGTCACTGCTAAGTATTTCTTAACAGTTCACTTGCTTATTCAGAGGATATCCTTAGTGATACAAGTTACTCCCAACTGTCAGATGGTTCCTGTGCATTAAGCCAAGCATGTTTTTCAGACTCTGAGTCCTGACCACCAAGGGGCTCACCTTTGCACCCAAGAGGTTTTAGAGGGCATCAGGAAGTCCTAGGAAAAGTTTTACCATCCTGCCACATTGATTTTGCTATCCTCATGAGATAGCAACAGTTATTCCAGCATAAGAATGTAAAAAGCAACTATCATTACCGGCTGCAAGTGTTTATATGAGCGAGGGAACTGCTAATTACCTTTAACTGGCAGCAGCAGATCACTTTGGGGTGTCATCTAAATTTACATTAAAAGTTAGTAATTGTAGCTGGTTTTTGCTCTCTGCTACCCTGGAGGAACCAAGGTCTTCCAGCAATTATTCCTGGCCTGAGCTGACTTTTAATTTAAACTTGAGGATGTGGGGGAAATTGTATGAAGACATGTGAGCCAAAAGAGGGCAATGCTTTCAAAAGATGGAAAAACCCTGCTCTAGAGAATTTATGCCTTATGTGTGGGATTGTAAATTCCATCACCGAAGTGAGGTTAATGTAGCATTGCTAAGGTTATTATGTCCAATAATAACCTTATGAACCTGGATTTATGTGACGAAAATTTGTCAAAAATAATTAAAAAGTACATTCCTCAGTAAAAGGGAGAGAAGTCTGAGACTCCAACTAACACTATGAGAAACACCCCCAAGTCCTCACAGAAAGACAGTCTGCTGTTAATGACCAAAATCATAGAATCATGTAATCACAGAATCATAGAATCATTTAGGTTGGAAAAGATCTCTAAGATCATCAAGTCCAACCATTAAACAGATAGAGATGTTTCACTATCCAAAGAGGAAAACCATAAGTGGATCATAATTAGGTAAAAATAGTCATTTGCTACTTCAGATCAATTCAGAGGTTAGCATTTATCATTTTAAACTATGATTATCAATTTATAATGGAAAATCAAATGATCTAAACTACCATATGGGAATATCTTTTTTTCACAAAGGACACGTTTTTATAATTATTTTATTATGTAATGATAAATCATGACTATAGGAAAACATTCACATAATAGAATATATGCATATGGCACTTTAAAAATGGTAATTTAAATTCCATAGTTTTTGTTGTTCTTCTTAATGGTCTCTGTATAATGTATATGGTCAAATTTTGAATAAAATTCCTGATGAGGAAAGAAAGTCATGCTGAAGGCTGTTTTTGGCTAATATCTGAACACAGAGGCATCAGGATATGTTCACCATTATTTTCTGAACAGAGTTTTAGTGGGTCGTAATAATGAGGTTTATTTCTGAGGCTTTGGTTTGTGCACAGGGGATCTTGGATGCCCCAACTACAACTGTGAATTTAATTGGACTAAGAGCACAAATAAGGCTTCAAAAGGCTCAAAGTATAAAAATGGGAACTTCCTCTCCCCTTTCTGGAGGTCTTCCTCTCCCTTTAACTCCCTGCCTGCCTTTGCTTTGAAATGTAAAAGGTGCAGGTACTAGTTTCAGCCACTGCTTGTACTGGATATCACTGTCCTTTTCCCCACCCTCACCCTATAAAAGATATTTCACTTTTGGGTTTGGCTTCTACATTTCCTCTTTGGAAAAGTTTCCATCCCAACAGGAGTGTTAGTGCAGAAATAACCTCTAAGCACTGGGAAGTTGCATGTCATTGCACATTACTGCTTCTGAAAAGAGTTTCCAGCTTAATGAAAAGTTGACCCAAAAGGTTTCTCAGAGGCATCCTGGTTGCCCTTACATTTAATGTGGAGGTGTGGGTCACACAGCTCTAGCATAATTGGATACTGTTCTTTTTAATGCAGGTTTGTGTCTCAAAGTGTGTCCTTCTTAAACTGGATAACGATGATTTGTGTATGCTGTGTTTTGTACTCAATACTCACTGAGCTAGTCTTTGCATCAGTTATGAAGTCAGTGTTACATGGAATAAAGTTCATCTGTCCCTAACCTAAAGGATCATCAAATTTCCTCTACATCACTCTCACTCTATAGGTCAATGAAGGGTACTGCAGGACAGAAACTCATCCTTCAAGGTTTGGGTGTGTGTATGCCAGCCTGCAGTATTCAAAACCAGAACTGATCGCATCTATTTCTTGGTAATATTGGTGTTCAGCTATATAGCTCAGTAATTGATATTTCTATCAGCATGAAATCACATTGAAAAAGCACATTAACAGTAAGAAAATCTTACTGTAGATTCTACAGTCCTAAGATCCAATGGGAAAAAAAAAAAAAGATAAATAAAAAACAGTGAACTATAATTTCAAAAGTGTGCAAGACCAGATGGTGCTAAACACAAGTAGATAGCTTTTCAAGTTCACTGAGCATATTTTCAAAAAAACATAGCACAAGGGACTGTATGCCACATTGTGATACCTGTTTATGTATGCCACTGATGTGGTAAAAGTAATAATTTCCCCTTGATCTGGGAAATTATTTTGAAGATGTAAAAGAATTTGGTGACAATTGTCACAAATGGTATGTTTGCTAAAATAAATAGTATGATGTCTGCTACTT
>VXAL01013314.1:284002-303968 GCA_013399475.1 Chauna torquata | reverse complement strand
TGCAGAAGTGGGTCAGTAGTGCCTGGATTCCACCTGGCGACGTCGCCGTACCGCCTGCAGGGAGCTTTTCTCGTCTCTAGTTTTATAGAAAACTTTAAGCCCAGGATCAGATAAAGCTTTAGAAAAGTACGTATCTATATGTCTGTCTCTATCCTGATATATATATATTATATATATATAGTGAACATGTTTGATCAGTAACTTTTCCAAGAATGGTAAAAATTCATATGAAGCTTTTTTTGTACTTAGTAATATAAAAAACAGAACAAACAGACTAAAACAGTTTGTTTTGATGTTTGTTTTTGTTTTTTATACAGATATCTATATCTCTGCAAGTGCATAGGGAAACTGTCTTAGTGAAAATACAACTCCACGGGCAGTTATTTGCTTTATAAGCAGAGTTGCAAATCTCCAGGTTTTTTTTTGTTGTTTGATTTCTGGGGCTTATTTGCTTAATATGGATTTTGCCACAATGGGTAACTAATTCAAAATTTAAGAGATTAAGAAATACCTGTGGTATTTGTCTGGCTTAAATACAAAGATGTGCAAGTGTTGACTGGTAATTGTATTGTATTTTGCATTTTTTTTTCATTCTAGAGCAGGTCTCGTAATTGGGAATTTATCAACATTTCCACTGGGGTAATTTTACAGGATTATCCACCCTCTGTTCTTCCTGCTGGTTCATCTGGACTCTGTGGAGTTTGCTGCTAGCAATGAAGCCTTCTGTGAGGGTTTATTCATGCTATTACTGAAATGGAGCCCTTCGCATTTGGATTAACTCTTTATTCACTTTTCACCTGAATCGCTTGGATCAGTCCCTTTATAAAAAGGATACTACCATGCATCCCTTTTCTGTTTGCATTTTGAAGTTGAACTCTGAATACAGTCTTGATGTGTTCAGGCTGTTTTCTTTGCTTGAATTTTAGAGGAAGAACTGAGATATAAAGATAGATGAGACTGTAATACTGCATGGCCAGGTAAATACTTTTGATGTTTTATATATGAAGACGTGAAAACTTGTCACACAGTGTCACAAATTGAATGAGTGTGGTACCCATCAAGGTAAAAATCATTAAGATCAGTCTGTACTAGACATTAGGAAGACTTATTTCTAAGCAAGTGCAATGTTGATGATGGAAAACGCTGTCTTTAAAATGGGGTAGAATGCTCCCAAGTTAGAGCAAACTGAAAACGCTTTCCCAACTGACCAACGAAAGCATCTATTTTTTAAAGCGTGGCAATGCAAATAAAAATGGTCTTGTTGAACTACCGCTAAAAAGCTAAGTATTTTTGTTTGTAGTGCAGTGTGTGTTGTTATTTGGATTGCCATCATGCCTAGGAGGCTGGGTGGTGAACAGAATTCCTTGTTCCAGTTGTGCAGCACCTGCTACAACAGGCAGTCCGTGCTGCAGAGGCTGCAGGCCTCCTGGTTCTGTTTGCTCTCAGACTATTGAGGTCCAAAATTATCCCATTGCTTTGTCATGTAATTTTGGCTGTACAAATGTATGTGTGCAGCTTGTAACATTACATCTGTGGCCCAAATGGGGCCACATCAGGTGAGGATTATATGCAGACTGTTTCTTTATGAATGACAATGCCTTTCAGTCTTTAGAATTGAAAGTGTGTACAAGAATTGTCACTTATTCTTATAGTTTGTTTCTTGTAGGAGAAATGTATAGTATTCAAAGGTAGTTATGATGTATGATAAGCTTGAAAAAGTACTATTTACCTTAAAATCCCATAAGAATAATCTCAACATACCCTACTTCTAGATTCTAGCCCTCTTTGCATGATGAAGACATTGACCTTTGCCCTATTGCATACAATGTATCAAGGTTATTTTTTTTTGTCTGTGTAGTGAGAGCTTACACTATTTTTCATGTCAAGATAGTTTACTTACATTACTGAATCCAGTTTAAATTTAGACTTCTTCATGGTGTAATTTTGAAAGCTTTATACATAAAGAGCTCAAACTGAGTCACTGCAGGATTTCATCTGTTTTGTATTCCCCCCCCCCCTTCAGCGCTCGTGCTTCACACTTGGAATTGCTATTATTGTACCATATCATGCAAGATTATTAGCATTGTATTAAGTCACATAAATTGTTCCCACACTGAAATTAGGTTGTAGAAGTCCACTCAACAGGGAAGCTTGTCATAGGCTTGGGGACCTGCACTCACAGTTTCCACATTGAGTGATTTCTGCAGGTGAAGTCTTGAAGAGTACAAATGCTTAGGCAGGCACCATAGAAAAAGCAGCTTAAATGCTTAACATATCCTTTTGAGCTACTAATTACACTTCCAAGATGGTGCTTATTTAAAAAAAAAAAAAGTTGGCAACAACTCCATTTTCTCTTTTGTAAGACTGCAACATGAATCCTTTTTTAATGCCTCAGTGGGCTTTTTTTAGCAAGGGAATCAAGTAGGGACTAGGAGCAGAAAATGTATATACAGTTGTTTACTTGAGAAATAAAATACTTGCTGTTAGTATTCTGGTTTGTGCTGTAATGGAGCTCTGACGTGTTTTTTGTTGTTGTTTCATTTAAACTGGTAGATGTGTTAAGTATTTTATTGAGGGTGCCATGTAGATATTGTGATCAGAGCCCTTATATTTTGATAGCTCTCTTGTGTGTCTTAGTTTATGTTCCTGATATGCAAGTTAAGCAGCTTCCTACCTTAAGCCTGTCCTAAAGGTTTTGCACTATTTTCTAACAGCAGTACCTCCAAAGCCTGCTTTAGCTCTTTGCTGTCTTGTTGAGGAAAGGGGGGAGCTCAGTGCCAGTCTGAAGGTTGGGGCTTTCTAGAATGTGCTAAAACAATGTGAATGATAGTTCATGTCATTACGGTGTAGCCCCTTGCCATAGTTAGGAGACCATGAAGGATACCATAATTTAGTATACTGCATATTTCAAATGGTCTGTGCAGCTTTACTATTTGGAATATTTTGGAGTATGTTAATGAATCCTGCAAGTTGATCTGGCTTAAATGGAGCTCCACAGAAGTTTTTCTCTGCTGATCCCTGACCTGCAAACTGATCTAAACAAAAAACTGCCCGTGCTTCAGAGATCCTTTCACATGCATTTTGGAACTCACTGAAACAACACCTGCAAAGACAGGAAGGCGCAAAACTAAACTAAAGCAAAGCTAGATTTGCATGTACACAGTCTGATTTGTATCACCTGTCAGAACAATGAGCCTGCATCATAAGTGGCTAAATAATAAAGAGTTTTTATGCCAAACTTTCAGCATTAATACTTGTGTATATATATATATATATTTTTAAGTTTTAACAGTTGTCCACCTGACAGAAGAGGTTTGCCTGACAAAGCAAAGGTCCAGTGGACTCAAACAGAGGAATTTCAGTGCTGCCTTAGTCACAATCTGTCTGTAAATAGACGAGCACTTTCAGGGACAAGAGTTTTTAGGAACAAGTGATCTGTGAAGAATAATCAAAACTAGAAAGGAATCTTTGCTGAGGAACATCATGAAAGATCTGACTTTGGAGATCTGAAAACTGATTTTATAACAGTCTGTCCTGGCACGGGAGCAATGGACTAGGTAACCCCATGGTGCATTCTCCTACCATCACTATTCAAGTAGGAAGAACAGTAGTGTGTGAAGACTTCTCTCCAGTGGCAGAGCTGGGAAAGCTAGATTGGTTGCTCGTAACCTCACATAAGCTGTATCAGTACAGCCATCTTTGGAAGAGTGCTGAAAACCAACCGGTGACATGACTAAAGTGGTGGCATTTTTTAAAACCACCGCGACCAAAAACCTTCTTTCCTAGCTGGGTATTGTTGCTTTACAGCCTTGTCTCACAAACAGCTGTTCCAACACAACCCAGCAGGGTGATGAAGTAGAACATGGGGTCAGGAAGGGAATTCTTAGTGGGCTTTGCTGTGCAGGAGAGTGGTTGTGAAACAGCATTCTTGGGCTTGTTCGTCTAATTTGAAGTAAAGAATCTATGAATAGCCCCGTTGCTTCTATCAGGATGTGGCTAGGTGGGTAGAGCACGCATAAATGAATTCTGTAATGTGCTGAACTTTAGTTAGTTTAGAAACTCTAATATTTACAAGCATGTAAATACCTAGGAAAGCATTTTTAGGAAGGCAAAGTATTTGAACTAGATACTAAAATCTTTTGTCACACTCCCATTCAGATCTATAGCAGGAACACTGAGAATGAGCTAACGTCTAAACTTCATTTACAATAATTAGGTTCTCTCTTACTCTAAGTTCTATTGCAAGACAAAGAAATAATGTTACTCGTGGTGACTTCATGTTTTCACCCACAAAACAACAGAAACATGGAAATTATTCTGCAGACATATATAGGAAAATATGGTAAGGAACCTTACGGTATGTAGGCCAGTATTTAGAATAGTGTGTTAGGTTGGACTAAGATAAGAAATTATGCAGTACTTTAAACAAAAAATAAATTTTCCGTGGTGAAGAATCATGACTAAATTGTCAAACGTGTGGATACAACATGTGGAATAAGAATTAGTATTTATTAATGTTTTGGGGCATAAGACCATTCTCACTAGCTTTCTGAAGGTGTTTGTAGGTAAAGCTTTTAAGCCTTGGTCTTAGTACCTATCTGCATTTTTAAAACTTGAAGCTGAATGTTTTAAGATGGAATTCCTCCATTTAAAGTTGATCTTTTAGGTTCCATCTTATTTGTACAGTATATAATTATGTAATGAAAGTAAATTCTTAAAGTAATTAGTGAACCTGACTGGTCTTTTAATGCATTGGCATTTCAAAATATGCTAAAATAGAAAATTCCGAATGTTGTATAGTACTCATTAGCTAGCCAAAGTGTTTCCAGGGATACCAGTTAAAGGTCAGTCTTTGCTTTGCAATTTGGTTTTGCACTACTGCTTGTTTTGTATACAACAGCCTTTTACTATAGGCATAATTATATATAATTGCTGATAATTAAGAACTATTCTAATCATCTGGACTCTGTGCTACACTAAGAATGCTTGGAAATGGTATTTCTAATCATTAGACGTTGTGCAGGGTAAAGGGTGGGAATTTGAGTTATCATGATTCAGATAGTGTTATCATGTAGATCTGTCTAAAAGGTGGAGCAATCAAGGACCTCTGTGCTAAAACATGCTTTTTGTACTCTGACCATTTTAGAGTTCACTTTTGAACCCAAGCTGGTCTTTATAGCAACCAAACATGGAAGTGAGAATTGCTGCTTTGCACTAGTGAAGCTATGGTAAATAAAGTTGTCACTCCTTCCAAGGTTCAGAGGGTTACATGTACTCCATTAAAATATTGGGCTGCAGGTTGATCATCTGATGGGAAATCATGATTGCAAGTAGGGTGGAGGGGTGGCAGGGCTGGGGAGAAGTAGAAGATTGGAAAATGACAACCTCCCTACCCCTGCCACACAACTTGTAACTGGGCAGCTTCATTTCTGTAACCACATGGTTAAGGACAAAAACCTTTTACATTTTAAACACCTGAAGGTTAACATTTAATAACATGCTCATTTTAAAAATATGAATTGACTGATTTTTAGACTTAGTGAAACTTAAAAGCCCAATCTCTTTAGGTGCTATATAGCCCTACAGTCTGATCAGGCCTTCTTAACTTGAGAACAGCAAACATATCCTTCAACTGTTGTGGCCAGTTGATACAAACTGGGATGCTTGTTTTTTTTTTTTTTTAAAAAAAAAAAGGTTTCAGGAGGCTTGTGTCTTATTTCAGTCAGCTTCAGTTAGATTAAGGGCTTTGCAGAACTTTTAACTCTACAGATTTTGTGAAAGAATATTAAAGCATTTGTCAGCTTTTGAGTTTTCTATGGTACAGCATATTTATGCAAAACTAAATAACTTTATCTGATTAGCCATATTTCAGATATACTGACATGAGCTAACGTGTATTGACTTAATCGGTATCTTATATTTATCATTACATAGTTGTAATGCATGCTCACATACCACTACATTATCTAAGTCTGCAAAAGAGGAAGGATGACTTGTGATTTTGTATTGGTAGTCAGGTAAAACTCTAGTTTTAGAAGTTCTCAAAATATGAAGTAGCAGCATTACTTCCCTGATGAAACCATTAAATCTTAATATGCCAACAGCCCCTAAAATGTATGTGATCCTACCAAGTGAAAAAGCTCTTGGAATGAATCTTTTTTTTTTTAAACTTAGATTATTCCAACATTAAGCTATAAATTGGGTAGAAGGAGTCTTGACATTTTCCCACACATCATAGTTGAATCTCTTGGGGGTAGGGGAGTATTACAGGAATCATACTTGTGCTGCTCCCCTGTGGTACTCTAGTTTTGCCTGTGCAAGCAGTTGTAATGTGCCATCCCTCCCCACTCTAGGGAGAAGTAAATTTTAAATTTACAGTATGTATTTTGAAAATTTCTGGTATTACCTTTGAGCTAACTTTCCAATCTGTGATTTTTCGTAGTTGTATATTTTCAATGCTATGTATGTACTGTAAAAAAAAAAAATTGAATAGGCCTTTTCTACAAAATGCCAAACATGTTTACACTATTCAACAAATAGGTGTTTACATAATGGACTTGATACTTACCTAAGAGTAACATAGTGGTAGAGGAAAAAAAGTTTTCTGTGTTTTCTTCTAACATTTTTCATGTTCACTCATACAGTGTTAAATGTAAGGCTGTATTTCAGTAGATAGGCAAGTCAAACTTCTGTTTATTCAGCATCAAAATATTTGTAGTGTTAGTGCTGATGTGCTTTAGTATGTGCTTCCTCCCTCTCATTTGAGGAAGCTTTAATTCTCAGGGTTTTTTTAGGTGTTGCCTTACCCCCACATTTCTGAACTTTAGTTTATCTATTTGCAGTTACGTATTGTAGCAAAATATTATGAGAAGCAATATTTCATAGCAGGATGTAAGTTGTCTTCCACGTTTTGTGTATGCATGCTAGTGGTTGGGAAATCCAGAGCCATAGCATATACTAAGATTTATTTAAAAAAAAAAGATTCAATTTAGTATATTCTGAATAAAACAGATAAAAATCCTTTTAAATTTCATGCCACTCTTTTTAGGAACAGTATCAAGTACACAGAAAAAAAAGCATTTAGTTCTCTAGTTTAGGTTTTATGGGGTTGTGCAGGCAGGCATCTGTGTCCCCCAAATAATTTTAAGTAAGTTTATCTGAAGTACATTGAATTTACTTCATGGGATGCTTGAGGTTCAGCTGGGATATGCTGGGTATTTGTTTGCTTCCTTTCCTCGCTGTGGTGCCTTGCCTGTGAATCCTTTTTCCATTATTTTTCAGGATTAAGATCATTAAAGTAGTTTGTTGTCCATACTTGGTATGGATTGAGGGTAAATCCAGTCATTGACTCAACTTGTCCATTCGAGGGTGTGAAATTCTGTAGGGCCTGACCTCTACCATAAAGTTCAGGCTTCTGATGTTTTCCTTTGAGAAGGCAGATGTTGCACCTTGTCATCCCAGCCAGGGGCAGTGTCCATTTATATAAGGCTGTTGCTTCATTTGCCTGTACTTCAAGCTGAAGTATAATTAAATTCCCATAGAAATTTATAACTTGTTAAATAAAATGCCAACAGGGAAGGGAACATGATAATAAGCTTAATTCATTTTGAGAAAACACTTGTTTAAGAACAAGTGTTCTTTAAATGAGCAAACTGAGCGTACCTGAAAGAACAGGTTATTTAGCAAGTCTTACGTTTTATAGTAAACGCTAAAATACAATGCTATGAAATTAGCCTAAGTTTTTTTTCCCCCCAAGGTGTAGTAGGTATCTTTTAAATCCATTTCTGTTCTGCCTTCCCTTTAAAGAAGGTCATTATTCAGAGTTTAAAGCAATAATTTTTGTTCTTCCTAATAAAACTCAACAGTAGATTAACCCTTTAACAGGTTAACACTTTTGATTAGCCTATACATTGCCAGAACTACTGCAGTTTTGTTATCTAAAAAATATTGTACTTTGACTTCACTTAGGATTTTAGACTTTGTTCAGTGTTACTATTTAACTAATGCATGGATGATGGCAGTTGGAAGCAAGATTTTGCTTCCTGCTGTGCAAGAACAGCTTTCAGGTAGGTGTGGCCAGAAAAACAATTATGTTGTTGTCATGTTTCAGTGAATAAACAGCTGTGTTGTGAGTCCACACAGATTACTACTATAATACAGGAAGCTGGGCTCCCTCAAATGCATTTTTTTTCCCCCTCCCACCTTTGCTTTTGGCCCATTTAAGTCTCTTAACCTGCTCCTCCCCTTATCAGAGAGAAGTCAGTGCTGATGCAAGAGTGAAGTGGAAATGGAGTCCTGGGGAGGAAAGAACTACAGCAAGACCAACTTAGTTCTGCTTAGTGTGGTGTGAAACCACGAGGCAAGTGGCTAGGATGACGGGAGTGAAGAGGATCCCAAATTAACTTTGAATTCAAGACATATCAGTCAGTTGCAGAATTGCTTGTATTTGTGGGGAAAGCCATTGGAACCCATTTTCAAATGAAGCTTTTTCATGTAATCCAAAACTTCAAGTTAGAGGCACAAGGTTACAAATGAATGGTCTGATACAAACATCCAGTATTAAAGTTGGGGCCGGGGGGGACAACACAATGACACCTTGTACGTGCTATTTTCTTATGAAATCTTTGACCAACTTAATGGTTTATAATTAATAGTAAGTACTGCAGATTGCTTGCCAAATAAACTACTTTTGCACTACTGAAAGTAGCAGGACAGAAAGCAATCAGTATACACCTACTGCATAGATAAATGAAAGATACACTTTAATTATCTGGTTACTCCTAACCCTGTAGGATCTAGATTTTTATAGTTTATTTACAGCTTTGAATTAATAAGTAACAAGCTTGAGTAATTCTGCACTTGATCAGGTGTGATTCTACTTTGTTTACATCTTCTTCCTGGCTATCTTCTGGTCTACATCAGTTTTAGTGCTCCCAAGTAAAAGCGAGAAAAAGTCAAAAGAAATCCTCAGCATGTGTCAAGAAGTTTTAGGAGCAGAATCCTAATGTCTAAGCCTAGTAGGCTTGTATATTTAAAGGTACTCCCGTATTTGTAAATAGCTTTTGTAGATGCCACTTTGTAAATATTGAAGTAGTTCTTTCAGAATAATTGATTGGATCAGATGAAGTTACAGTTTTATCTGAACGTTAACTTATAGTGCTTTCAATGGTTCATTGTTTTCTAAAGTTTTAGAATTAAGCCTTAAACTAGGCAAAGAGAACTTTGATGTTGAAGAAGCTAATATTTGTAGGAAAGTTTCTGTAGAGAACTTAATGCCTGTATTTATAGTGAAGTTAGTACTGTGAAGGATTGATGGTAAACTTGGCCTACAGGAGTTGTGTAATGTGTTTAGTTTTGAAATAAAGTTAGTTCATCTATGGTGTTATAAAAATCATTTCAGGACATGAAGAAATCTGTAGCTTTTTTTTAAAGAAAAAAACCCCTGCTTATTCTCAACATACTGCTCGCTTATCTATTTTGATTAAATCCTTCTCCCCACTATCTTCCAGTTTCATAAAACTAGCAGAAGGGAAGAACAGGAAAAAAAAAGTTCTCTTTCCTGCCCTGTCACCCAAAGCAGTTCTCCCAGACTATCCACTCTCTTATTTTAGAGGCATTGTTTATTGGTAGCTTATGCAGCTGTTTGGATCATTAACTGCCTTCTATTGCGGCTTCCACATTACTATAACCTAGGAGACTTACCATTCCATAGGTCTTCTTGGGTAGTGGTCTGAGTCCTTTCTTCCTTCTTCTGTAGAGAGCAGCATAGCTAAAAGGACTTGGCCTTCAGGCAGCTCCTCCAAATCCTTCTTTTCTAGGCCACTAACTTTTCCTGAGACCGTACTCTTAATGGCACCAGTGCTTTGACTATAAATGTTCTTCAGCAGCAGAGCAGCACCTGCTTAATAGAGCAGCCCACCCACTCACATAGTTGCTGGTAATCACACCTTCTCTTTTCCAGGACAGTTTTCTAAAACAACAGCTAGCCTGGCCATTAATCACCTGGCTGCACTCATTACTTTAATCGGGAGAGACAGGCAGCAATTGGTGCAGGTGCAACTCAATGCTGTGGAAATTTAGCTTTGTCTCCAGTGGTATATTCCTGAGAGAAGCCAAAACCAGTGCTCCGTCCTCCTTTTATTGTATTAGCCACTTTTGTCAGCTCTTCTTCTAACAGTTTGTCCTCCCTTGACTTCACAGTGTTCAGTATTTCTCTTCTCTCTTTCTGATCCTTGCCACCCGTGCCCTGCACCTCTCCATGAATAGTCTTGTCTGCCACAGTTCGCAATTTCCCTGTTCTGCTGTCTTTCTCTTGGTCCCATCTGTGCAAACAAAGGCTTAAAATTGTGTCTATGCTGAACACTCCAGATCTGATTTCCTGTGTCAGATCTTTCTTGCTGTTGACATCACCAGCCTGTTTCAGCTCAGCTCCTTTAGGGTAAGGAGTGTTAATTCCGTGTTAAGATTGAGTGACCTGGAGTAGGCATGGGCAGCTGTCCTCTTCTTGAACTCTCAAGCTCTTCTGTATTTACAGCTTTTAAATGCAATTGTAATAACCTCGCACATGATAGTAAACAATTGCATTTGAATTTAAACATACTTAAATATCCCCTTCATTGAATTTCTGTAGTCTGGAATGCTTTCTGGGCATCTGTGTAATATCTTTGTTTATAAACCTTTTCTCCCTTACCAATTAACTTACTGCATGTAACAAGAGCTGAATATTCAGTGGTGCTTTCCCTGGTCTGTGTTGGTGCAACTGAAAAGTACAGATGGTGAAGGTTCTTTTGAAAATGAGATGTAAATTATCATCATGGTAATTACATTATTAAAGCTGCAGTTATCAAAGGCTTTAAGGTTGTTCAGCACTTTTATGCCTCTTAAAATTGCTTTAGTCTGACAAAACTGTATCACTTTATCTGATGTTTACCTCAGCATTGAACTGTAGCAGCTCAGCAGGTTCTAAATTTTGAACTGGCGAGGCAGAGAAAGAAGAGACCATGATTTGTAAAAGAGAGTGATTTTCTTCAACTGCTCTGTGCTGTGAAGGTTTGAAATTTAGTTCAGGGTGTCACGTTCGTGGTTTATGGCGGCCTATGAAATATGACCCACACTTAGCCTTGCTGTCAGGGCCTGAGAGATCTTGAACTCTGTGATGAGTAAAGATGCGCTAAAGTCTGGTAGCATGACTTCCCCGGTGTTCTGGTGTGGCTGACATCAGTGGTGCCTGTCGCTCTCGGCAGCTGGATGCCAGCCTGTGTAGTTGCTCTTCCTCACAGCCAGGAGCGGTCCTTTAGCAAGGAGGCCTGGCGTGCATTTGCTGCTTTTTCTGCTCTTGGCAATGCTAAACAACGCAGAATTGCCCATTTTCAATTGCAGAATTGAGAAAAGGAAAACTGTCAAGAGCAGGAATGCTAATGAGGGGTAGAGTAGTGACGTGGGAGCACGGCGTCACCAGGATCCTGTGTTTAAAACCTTCAATTCTTAAATCTCTTCAATTGTTTTAGCACGCATTAACAAAACCCACTGGAAAAGTATGTCATCCTCCTCTAGTAGCAAGGAGCCATATACTGCCGGTACCAGCGAGTCTGTTAATTAGTGCATGTGATTGACCGTGCTCCAGGGAGTATTCATATTTCTGTACTGAATGAGATTTCTGTCTCTAGTATTACCTGCTTTAGTTTTTCAAAAATTGGAACACATTTATTAGGTCAGGGAGGTGCAGAAAGAGAAAGCATCAAATGACCAAGGAAGGTAAATGTTTCCTGAAAAACTAGTACTGTTATGTGGTAATGGTGTTTGTGAAAAACATGCTCATTTACAGCAATTTCAGAAGAGAAGCTTTATATATTACTTTGCGATGTGTTGTTGCACTAGATAGATAGTTACTGCAGGGAGAAGTTATGTTTTTACCTTTCTCAGGGTTTTCAATCAATTTTTGCCTCCTTTAATTAGCTTAGTTCAAAGAAGGTGTTACACTTCATGATTTTAGCATTCTGGGTGCTCAGGTATTTCCATTCTTTAAGGAATTCACCCCAGCTGTTATTTATAATCCTGTAATTTTACCCACAATTCACTTAAAGAGGAACTTCTTTTCACTGGGTAAATCTGACTTTGACCAGCAGAGGGAGTGGGAAAGGGAAGAGGGGGGAGAAGGAGTGTGAATTATTAGAAGACCTGTTGTATTAAAGTAAGCATCTGGAGTCTAAAAACTTTTATTTTAGTTATGACACATAATTATTTGTGTTTTGTTTGTTTATTCCACATGTTAAAAAAAATCAAGTAAATTCAATAAATGGAAAAAAGTCTGGGCGATAGCCTAATCTTTTAAGGAGTATTACTTGTTTATGCTCTCGATAAGTACAGCGCTTTTGTGATGTAGTCAGTTTGCCCAGGGATGGGGAAAGAAACTGACTTGATAGAAAGCCTAGAAAGAGGTAGTAGATAGGCGTTACCAGGATTTCAACCAGTATAGTTTCTTCTGTTTACTGTTTTTGGGTAGTACTATAATGTTGCTATAACATATTTTGCTTAATAATTGCATGACATTGCTTGTAACTTGTTTGTAAATATAGCTTGAGCCAGTATTGTTTAACTTCTTCTTGCATATAAATCATTTTATAGCTCACGGCTTGTGCTTTTCTGTATGTGCTTGGATGCATCACTTCAAGATGGTGAACTTTTTGCCATAAAAGCTCTTAGATATACTTAGAGCAGTGCAAAAGCGCTCTTATTTGTGATAAAAGCAATTTCTATTGGAAGTTCTCTGTAACCTTAAAACATGTAACTAATGTGTAAGTTAATACAGTATTTAGTTCAATCAAAATGCATCTAAGCTGTTTTCCCTTTTCAGCTGACTAAAACCCGAGTGTGTTTGTCTTGAGACAGAGGAGAGAGGGTTATAGCACAGAACTTTAGTGTCAGGACAGGAATGCCTTTTTTTCTTTCCTTCTCTTAGCAGCAAAGCAGTGCAAGTATGTTGATGTATAGGAATGCTGGACGGAGGTTTTTTGTAGAGGAATTTTGCCACTTCTCTTTGACAGTCCACAACTGGATATGGTAAAAAGAGAGAAATTCAGAAGAATGTTCCTGGTAAAGTTATCAGGAATTATGTGGAACAGAGTGAGAGAAATCTTCGTATCATAGTGTGGCTTGGGTTGGAAGGGACCTCAAAGATCCTCCAGTTCCAAGCCTTGCCGTGGGCAGGGATGCCACCCACCCGATCAAGTTGCTCAGGGCCGCATCCAGCCTGGTCTTGAACACCCACAGGAATGGGGCACCCACAGCTTCTCTGGGCAGCCTGTGCCGGTGCCTCACCACCCTCGGAGTGAAGAATTTCCTCCTGACATTCCATCTAAATCTCTCCTCTTTCAGTTTAAAACCATTTCCCCTTGTTCTATCGCTATCTGCCCATGTAAAAAGTCACTCTCCATCTTCTTTATAAGCCCCCTTTAAGTACTGAAAGGCCGCAGTGAGGTCTCCCTGGAGCCTTCTCTTCTCCAGGCTGAACATCCCCAGCTCTCTGTCTGTCTTCACAGGGGACGGGCTGCAGCCCTCTGAGCATCCTCGTGGCCCTCCCCTGGACCCGTTCTAACAGGTCCATGTCTTTCTTGTGCTGGAGATAAGTTTCATTGTTAAACACCTAACTGAAGAAACTGGTAGGAATCTCTACCTTAGATACAATATTTTCAGATTCAAAAGAGTAGGATAAGGTTTGGATTAAAAGGCTATTGTTTTGCAGACTCGAAGAGCTGAGGATCCTTTTAAAGTAATCTTTTCTTGGATGCTCTGAATTGTGTAATGAGAATTGCGGTAAACCTGGAATTGATATCTAAACAAGATTAGAGGCAAATATTTTCTTTACGGTTTGTATGAGGGAGAATCTGGTGATGGTGGCATTCATCGGTTTTTGAAGTCTCATTGTTAAAGAATTCAGATATGCTTATTATTCTAAATAGCTTTCTGACCAGTTAGGAAAATGGAAAGTCTCAAAATCTAAAACTTATTTTGATGTCTGGTAGCAGTTGCTGGTGCTTTTACTTCTGTGAGTCAATGGCAAAAGAAACTGCAGTACGATGGGCTGTTTTTACAAGGATACAGTGATGTACTCAAGAAAGGTGTCAGGACAGAATGTTTATATTGGTTTACAGATTTTGTTAAATTATTGGGGGGTGGGGGGATGGATTGTCATCGATCATTCTAGGAGCATTAGGAATCTGAGCTCTTCTATTTTTATAGCAGGCTTTCCCATTCAGTAAAGTTTCTAAGTGGACACAGTTTATTTTAAGTTTTAAAAAGTATTTGGAGTGAACGTTCAATATGTTATTTAACCATGAAATGGAAATTACCTCTTAAAGAATTCTCAGTATAAAAAATTCTTTGTCTTTTTGTCTTGACAGGAATGCCCAAGGAAAAGTACGATCCACCTGATCCACGGAGGATGTACACAATTATGTCCTCAGAGGATGCAGCCAATGGAAAGAAATCACACTGGGCAGAGTTGGAAATAAGTGGTAAGAAACTGGGGAATGATTCTCAGTTACTATCTCATTGCCATTTAAGAGTAGCCTGTGTAGTACAGGCTTGAACAGGAAGTCTAGGGACTATGAAGGAGCAGTAGGAGAGAAGTTGTATGCTTAGTGTGGTACATTCAGCTGTGGTAAACTGATATCCAGCATGACTTCTTGACTCTTTAAAGAACTCCCAGCAGTACCGTATCACATCCAACAAATTAACTGTAATTGGGCAATTGTGTTCTGCTTTCCTGAACTTCTGCTGGATTTTGATGGTATAGTTGCAGTCTCCAACTGGATGGAGGATGGATTTGTGATGCTGATACTCCATAAGGCACAGCATCAGCATTTCAGTAGCTGTTGTATGAAATTCTGAGTTAAGGATATGATCTTGTCCTAATGATCTTGGAATCTAGAAGAGAGAGGTAGTTGTTTCGGATCCATGTTCAGAAAAGCATGCAGCATATAATGCACCATTCTGGTACTCCAGGGTCCGTTTCTATAACACATACTAGGGATTTCCATGATTGGATTGTATTCAAGTTATTTCTAAATGTACTTCCTGACAGGTCCTGGCTGTCTGGAGGGGGATTACCCACCTTGGAGTGCACCAGCACACAAACACAGACAGTTGTGGTCAACCTTCGGGTGTGTCAAGGGAAGAGGTTGGCTTGGGATATGTGGGGGGGTGTAGGAGAGGTAAGTTGAGGCAGGTGTATAGGAAAGTTGGGGAGATGAGGGTATGGATGTGAACGTTTTGTGTTTTAAGAAGATGAGGTAGGTGAGAGCATGGATTTAAGATTGATTAGTCAAACAGAAGAGGGTGGAGTTTTCTTCCTATGAAAGATGATGTATAGAGACATGCTATTATTTCAAGTCACATAACAACGGTGTTGTATTTGTTCATGACTATAGTTTCTATCAAAGCAGAAGTTTTCAGTTTAAAAGTGGTTATATATGTTTGCCCTGTTCTTGAGATTTTAAACAAAAAACAAAGGGGTGAAAAAGATACTTCAAGAACTGTGCAAGCTTTGAGATGCTGTTTGAACTTTTGGATCTTTTCTTGAAAATAAAATAATGCTCAAAATTAATTAAAAAAAAAAAAACTAGTTCCAACTGGTATAGAAACAGGTCTCTTGATTTGTAAACACACTTTGTATAGGAAAGTTAGTATTTAGTCTACAAGGAAGTTCAAACATTTTAAAAAGAATTTAGGGATTATTTTGTGATGATGTAAATTCAGGCTAAAATTTTGGTTAAATATAGAATTTCTTTAACAGACTGCAAAAACTGATGTGGTCTTTCTAAATGACTGTCTAATAGAGAAATTTGTAGAATACAAGTAGTTCTAACTGCAAAGAGTCTTTACCTCCAGATCACTGAATCTGTGTATTGCTTCAAGAGCCACGTGCCTTTACATGTGAATAGCGTTTCTTACTTGAAGGTTACAGATGCAGAAACCTAGTTAAATGCTGCTTCAGGAAACATTAATTTAGGCTTGGATATCCACTTGGACATCTGCTACCTATGCGTAGGGAATGCATTAAGTAATAGCTCTTTCCTTTCGTGCCTTGTAATCTCACTATAGACTGATTCCAGCCGAGAAAAATGTAGGAGGTGAAGAGGATGGATCAGTGATGTAGAATGGAAATCCTTTCAGCTCCAAAGGTTTCTTTGATCACAGTCACCTGTTTGCATCGGGGCGGCGGGGAGAGGGAAGGAGGAGGTGTTGATTCAGTTTTTAAAAATGCAGAGAAATACTGATTTTGTACTTAAAACGTTTCAAAAACAAATTCTTAACAAGCATTACAGGAGAATGAATCCTTTAAGAATTGTATGCATATATTGCCTTGCAAAATAAAATGTGACAATGTTTTTGTTTCATTAATGTTCACACTGTCTTTTCATTGCAAAATACTTGGTCATCTAATACAGAAAGCCACAAATGCCTTAATTGCTTTTATTAAAATCTCGGAGCTTTTCACTGCAGGCTTTTGTATGCCAGTCACTTTCTTGTAACTCACTGGTAATGATACATGTATTAAAACTTCTGTTATCAGGGTCTGAGTTCCAGGTGCACATATATCAGTGTAACTTTCCCCAGGCACTAAATATTAGTTGTTTCCCTAAATGACTTTCTTCGTAATAAAGGGAATTATTATGTGTATATGTTGGTATAATATTAACCAGTCTGCTCACATTGGTGAGTCATGGTGGGGTTTTTAAAGGCTTTCACAAGTAGCTTTTTGCACCTTGGAGAAACTCTTGTTCCAATGCTATTGGCACAGTTAGATGACTTGTAAATGAAAAGAGAGTTCCTGGGGAAAAAAGAGATCTTGGAGGGAAGAAATGTTTTGAGACCTTCTTCTGATTATATCTCACATTGCTTGCATGCAGCAATGTAAGAATCTGGATTTTTTTTTTTTTTTTGTAACACAAATCCATGTTTCCACTCTTCAGTTTATACAAAAATTATACCTTTTTTAAAAATCTCTGGCAATAATTTATGCAGCTTTTAGTTGAATGCCAGATGGAAATCCATGTTCTCAACTAAGCATTTTAGTAACCCCAAATATAGTACTTCTTTCTGTTCTTGGCTGGATTAATGCCACAGAATAAAGCCTTGGTTTGAAAGATGTTACACAGAAATAAGGGGCAAACTGAAGAAGCATCTTTCATCCCAAATATAAACTGTAGTAGAAAAAATGTTTCTTAAACATCTATTAATTATTGAATGCATTGTCAATCAGTAAATACGTCTGTTGTTTTGTATGGAACTTGAGAAAGAGGGATGCTCAAAACTTAAGTATGGATTGGGAAAAACAATCTGAGCATCCCTGGCAACACCTTACATTCTCATTTATATGTGCTGAATTTTTTGGATCTATGCAATCAATGACTAATGGAATTTTTTTTCTCCACCTTCCTTCCACAGGGAAAGTGAGAAGCTTAAGTTCGTCATTGTGGACGCTGACCCATTTGACAGCTTTGCATCTCAGTGACAATTCCTTATCCCGTATTCCTTCAGACATTGCCAAGCTTCACAATCTGGTGTATCTGGACCTGTCCTCTAACAAAATTCGCAGTTTACCAGCAGAGCTCGGAAACATGGTGTCACTCAGGTATGTAAATTTTAACAGGAGTTAAAATTGTTCAACTTCTATCTTTATAGAAACAGCTTGGGTTTTGGCATAATATTGATGCTCTAGTCAACAAAAAGCATAAATAAATCCCCTCTTCCTGACTGTTTACATGTCACCCTGAATATTTGGTACAATCTATGCAGTTTATAGCAATGCTGGCTTTTCTGTGATATCCTATTCCGATGTGTAACAGTACATTATGAGCTCCAGAAGTGCTCAGTTTGGTAACAGTCACCCATTTTATATCTTTCCAAGTCAGGTTTCCTCTCTTATGCATCTCTTTCCAAACTCTTTTACAAGTCTTTATGTGGAGTTCTTCTCTAAGAAATACTGATGCACAAAAAAATTGTCCTTAACTCATAGCCAAGTAGGAAAAGGTCTGATTAAGCATTCACAATCATGCTAACTACTGTTTTTCCTATTTATTGATCTTTAGTAATTATTCCTAATAATAGTTCTTATTCTCTTGGTTTTATAACTACTGTGGCTTTTCTGATATCATCTCCTTCCCACCTTTGCTATCATGTAACTGCATTCCTATGCAAATTGAGGAGGAGGAAAAAAAAAATACTACATACAACATTTTCCACTCCATTTTACAATGTAAAGATGCACAAAGCTTGTGTGGAATCGTAAGTCAAACATGAATAGTGATGACTATTTACTTTATCATTAAGGCTGCAACATTTCACTTTGTTTGTAGAACACTGTTATGTAAGTATGTAAATGACATGTAAAGGTAAATATTTACAGGCAACATTCTTTTGCCCTTGACCCAAAAGAAGAGCCTTATCTTTAGGTTTATTAGACAGTTAGCAGTAGTTGACCTCATTGCTTTTAATTTTGAAGATGTTTATGGTCAACTTTCTCAAAACTAGAAAATACTGAGTCTAAAAGTAACTAGAATTTTATTGGAAGTAAGGAAGAAAAAATAGAGAAATGAACTGCCAGCATAGCTTTAATGAAACTGGAAGCAAAGCAAGTTTCTACATAGAATGAAATGCAATAACATATTTCTACTTTAGAAGAGTCCACTCTGTTGGGGAGGATTAAACTAGCTGATTAAATTGGTGCTAAAAGTTCAAATTCCAAAGTAGTTTAAGTCTCAATCTTGGTGGTTGAGCAAAGGAACCTTACTTTTTAGAGTATAATTGGCAGCTTTGTTTTGTAACGTGTTGTATACTTGTTTTCAGATGTGAAGTAGTTTGTTCTTTAAAAATAAAATAGAAAAATAAGTTTTGTATTACTATTTCAATTAAAAGCAGTTATTAGTAATAGTTTTCTTCTCTCCTCTATCCACTGCTCAGATACCGTGAGCTAGCAATCCTAAATTTACTGGAATATTCTCATTCATCTTTTTAATTCATCAGCATCCTTTTATTTGCATTGATTTTCTTATTCCTTTGTTAAATATTGCTGTAAAATTAATACGACATTGAGTTAACTTACCATTATATAGATATCAATAGTGTCAAAAGATACTATGCCATCTTAACAAAACTTTTCCCAATTTATTCCGAGTCTATGAAGTTTTAGCTCTTCCAAGTCCTAAACCTCTTTTAAGTAGAGAATGCGAAGTCTTGTGAATGTGGAATGTGTAGCTAAGGCCGAGGATCAAACTAGTTTTCTACTTGTGACATAAACATAGCATTTGAATCCAAATCTCTAGACGTGAAAAGTCAGTGCATTAATCCACTGCACTCTCTCTGTCCTCAGTAATTGCAGCTGATCCATGATTTCTTTTCACTGTGGTGAAAGTGAAGAAAAATCCGTAAGTGCATCCTGTGTGATAGCGCTCTGCAGGTCTCAGTTGTGTTGTAGTTTTATGTTTCAGGCTGGCTCTTACTGCAGACACTTCCCATAGGTTCTGGGAAGTTGTTCAAACTAACAGTAATTCAGTACTGGGCATTGCTAATATCCTGAGCCTCAGAAGTAATTTGTGCTCTCACACTTAGAATTGGTAACAGGTCTTTCAGCACCCGCATCTGGAGCTCTGTTTTTGGTCTGTATGACAAAGCTCACCCAAGACTTACTGCGTCTACCTTTTTACTGCAGGTACTTGAAGAAAGAGGTGTCAGAGAGAGCAGTAAGATTTCTGATCTTTGGGGAGAAAAGAAAAAAAAATTAAAAATTGTAACACGTTATCTTGCAAAGCTCANGGGTTCCACAGAGGCATAGATCGTTAGAGAAAATAATTCTTTCATCCAAGAGAGAGAATGTAATGATACCTACTACTGTCTTCCGTTCTTCCATCTCACTGTTTTTTCACTAGAGGAATTTAGAATAGCTATATTCTTTGTAATTCATATA
>VXAL01013314.1:55270-274315 GCA_013399475.1 Chauna torquata | reverse complement strand
TATATTGTGTACATGTTAAGGTTTTGCTTATATAAAGCAGAAATTGCACATACAACTCAAAGTAATCCATGCACGTTTATTTGCTGAATGCTTGTTAATACTTTCCTGTGTATGTGCCTCTCCTAATAGGTGTTGTTGAGTACTTGAGCACTGGTGGAGTGGAAACAAACCACAAAGATTTTAAGGAACTGAGATACAATGAAAGTCTTACTAACTTCAGCTGTAATGGAAAAAATGGAACAACAAATGGAAGAATTACACATGGTTTCAAGTTGAAGAGTGCCTATGAGAATGGTCTAATGCCTTATACAAATTACACATTTGACTTCAAGGTAAAGACTCTGCTGCTGCTTTGAAAAAGTTTTACATCTTGAAGTTTTATTAGAGCAAACCATGTTAGTTAATTGTTTAACAAAGAAGTTAATGTTTAGGTAGCTAACCGTAAATTTACCAAGCTTATATTTAAAACATAGCAAACTAGAGTGCCCAGCATTTCAATCTACTAGAAACCAAGTTTTCCTTTTTCATGTTAGTATCTTGTAGTAGATTTGCAGGATTTGGGGTGCTGTTATCCTTCCCTGTATATAAGATGTGGTATTTTAATACTCCAAGCTGAATGAAGTAGTGGAGCACAGGCAGTGAAGCTGGCAACTCCAAGGAAATAATCCATGCCACTACTGGAAAGCTGTCGGCGCTCCTTTGGCGTGAGGGGAAAAAAGATAGTTCTTTTCTTCTTCAAAATCAGAAAAAATGTGATTCAATGCTTTGTAGGAGGTTGGAAATTACAACCTGCAAAAGCAGAGCAGGAGTGATACAGGATGGACTTTTTGTTTGTTTCCCTAATCTGTACTGGAGGCAACCCACAGGACAGGAAATAGAAGTCTCCTGAATTGATGATATACCATGGACAAGAAATGGTGGCATTTCAGTTATTCGTAATACTGAGCTCACCTTTTGTTTAGGAGATAACTTGGGTAAAGATTATACACTAGTAATGTTATTTCTCTTCTTGTTTTAGGGTATTATTGACTACATCTTCTACTCTAAACCTCAGCTAAACATACTTGGCATTCTTGGACCTTTGGATCATCATTGGTTAATAGAGAACAATATAAGTGGTTGTCCGCATCCACTCATCCCTTCTGACCACTTCTCTCTTTTTGCACAACTGGAGCTTTTGCTGCCTTTCCTGCCTCCTGTAAATGGAATCCATCTCCCTGGCAGGAGGTAGTTAAGTACATTTTAGAGGGCAACCTCAATCTAACTTGTACAATTGTAAAATCTGAATATAGAGGAGTGAGGTATGGCCAACAGGGATTTTTTTCTTAATAATCTTAATCTTAAATCTAATTATTTGCTAAAGACATAGTAAAAGCCAGGTGCTATCAACAGACACAATTCTGAGCCCAATATACTTTGTATACTGTTCGAACCGTGATTGGTGCATTTGCACCTTTCTTTAATACGTTACAATTAACCTTTCTCTTTCTTTTATCCAACATGACATTTTCATGCCTTGAAATAGGGAATTGTTATACAGTTATTCTCTTTGCACAGTTATCTGTAGCACTACTTTTTTGAGGCCAGTAGGAACATCCACAGAACATTCTTCCGTACTTCACTCCCTCCTTTTTCAGACTTGTTTGTAAAATATAGAATTTGAATTTAGCCTTTATTGATTGTATATGAACAACAGAAAACCTGATTTATGAGATTTTGTACTTTAAAAAAAAAATCAGATTTGGAAAATGATTGTATTGTAAACTAAGGCTAAATTTTTATCTGTTTTCATGTGTTATAAAGGCCAGCTTGTAAAAGAGGTTGTCACAGGTTTTCTCTGCTAACGATTTGCACTGTTAGGGTTTTGTTAGCCCTTTTGTACTACTTTTTATGTTCAATTGAGAACATTGCTTTTAAAATCCAAATCTATAATATCTTAGTATCTCACAGAGATAACTAAATACATTCTGTCGATTTCTGATTTAAAAAAGAGAAAAGCATAGAGTTCTCACAGAACAGATAAGCTAAGCAGTGAATATAAGTAGAATGAAATTCTCCTGTATGCATTGAAAGTTATTGCTGATGTGTATACACTCAGATATTTTTCTCTTCTCTAACTTTTGAAGTAAAATTTAGGGATACTTGTTTATAGCTTCTTCATTTCTGTTTTAAATACTTGTCCTATCTCCACTGTGCCTGCTCAAATTTGTTCTCAACTAGCACTGCCTGTGCATGCAGAGAGAGCCTGTGCATCCTCTTTTATTTTTTTTAAATAATGTTAACACTTGTGAAAATTTTACGAAGATACTTTTGTATAAGCTGTGGCATCTTTTCTTTTTCCTTTGTGAAGCATTGGATATCACACTCTTTGAACATGTTCAGGTTATGGGTACACAGTTTCTAGCTTCTAATACCCATGCACTGCTTCTTTCAGTGTTATTGCACAGTGCTCTTTTTCCCACTAGGAATTATCATGTGAATTCTCTTTAGTTTGAGCGTGTTCCTCAGTTTCAGAAAGTGTAATTCCTTGAAGAAAAAAAAACAACCTTACAAACAACCTTACATTTCTATTGATGAAGCAGTGTAAAAATAAATGCATTTTCAAAACAGGTCCCAAAGACAATTCTTCAGATCATTTTTAAAGTGACCAAGTCTTATTTTAAAGTGTCAAGACTAAAGTTATAGCATACCCTCAGTGCCATTTGTGTCATGAAGCCAAGTACATAAAAGCTTACAAATTTAACTTGTGTATTTGTATCCTAAAAGAGAGAAGTTATCATCTCCTTAAACTAATACAACTTAAATAATCAATGTAAAAAAAAATAAAAAAAATAAAAATGGAGATAGAGAGCTTGGTCTTAAACAGCTTTTGTTTCAGCTGCGGGCAGGGAAGCAAAAGGACACTGAGCATTAAGAGAAGACTTTCTAAATATTGTGAATTTTTATATATATAAGAGAGTGGATTGGTAATAATGATTCAAAATTTTATTAAAAATTAGTAAGCACTTAGGCGTGCTCAAACTGTTCTGTTTTAAACTGAAAGTAAACTTTACCAACAGTTTGGATATGTAAAATGTACATTTTAAAATTTCAACAGGAGAAATTTTGATCTTGAATCCTTGTCTGGGACCTGATCTTTTGGGGTTATTTTGTTTTGGTTTTAGTTGTGAAAACACCAAACATGTCCAGTTTATAATCAGTACATTGAAATGCTGGTAGTATTGTTGTAGTAGACTTAATGCGTAGTGTTATTTTTTTCTGTTTTGTTTTTTTGGGTTTTTTGTAAAGTGTGAATAAAAGGTGTTTTACTCATGTTTCCTTAACGATGTCTTGGTAATGTACATCATGACGATTTCCAGTGATGATGAGCCAATTTTGCTTGTCAAACTGAGCAAACTATTTTTCTTTTCTGATTATCTGGATTGTGTAATGAGTCCAGGGAGCTTTACAGAAGGGGAAGGGAAGCACTTACCGTTTTGTATTTCTTAGAGGGGGATGATTTACTTTAATAGATGCTGGAGCTTGAGTGCACTTGTTAGATTCAAAAGGTTTGAGCTTTATCCAATATGGGTTCTCCTATATTTCTTAGTTTTAAATATTTCAATTTATTACATCATATTAAAATATGGCCCATCTGTGCTCCTGGAGACACAACTGTTCCTGTTCAGTCACCTTACAGTCTAAGCATCCATTTAAATAACCATTTCCTCCAGCTTTTATACTAGTCCATTGTGTCCCAACCAAAAACCCACTGAATACATTGAATGCACTCCTTTGACTTCACTGGGTTTTAACTGGACTGCAGTGGGTGAGGGAATGAGAAATATTTTGAATACAGGGAGAGACCAGATGGCACCAAAACAGCTGAGATAAACTTGGTCAAACAGTCTTTCAAAGAGAATATATTCCTGTGTCAAACAAATCTAACTCAAAAGTCTCAATTTCCAGCTATAACATAGAATAAGGCAATAAACCATGTCTTCACAAAATCAAAACGTTTGCTTCATAGTCTTTAACATAAAAAGATTATTTGCAGTATTTTTGTTTGAGGTGGTTTTGGGTGTTGCCATAACGTACCTTCAGTGTTCTTGTTGTGAAAGCACATAGAGCAAAAGTCGCAGAACATCCATGAGGTTGAAAGGATTTACTTAGGCTTGACCAGGCTTTTTTTCTGCTTTAAGTATGGTCAGCCATATCTTGTCTAGTTTTATTTATATTTGCAAAGAATTCTGGGTATCGAAATGTAAATTGAAGCATACCCTTAAAAGAACTGATGAGAGTACAAGACTAATACCACAAGTTACTGCCCTTAAAATAACACAAGTTGGGGAGTGGAAGGGGAAGAAAATGTAAGTTGGTGCATTTTGTAATTATTTTGTTCTTTCAACAGCTTAAAAAAAAAAGGTAAATTTGGCTAACACTTTGACAAAACAGACTGTTCAGAACATTGTATGTATGCATTTTTGGTTTAACCTTGATGAATCTCTCACGGTTTTTTTTTGTTTTTTTTTTTTTCTCCCAGCAGACTTAGAAAATAGTTTATGGTTTGCTTTCTCAACCACACAGTAAAACCTGTACTAAAGACAAAATAATTACAACATCATTGAAAAAGAAAACTAATTACACTGTAAAACTTTCAAAATAATAATAATCAGTTAACTGCATAAGTAGCAAGCCTTTTTCATCCAGCCAGACACAGTATTTTTTTTTAGTATGTTAACTGCTATTCTTTCCTTTTGGTTGCATAAATTTGTAACACTTAAGTGTCTTGGTATGTTTAAGTAGTGTCTAAAATAGAATATCTTAGTCTTTATTCACAGTACTTCTGTATAATGTGTAATGCACTGGACTAACTCTTGTTTACCATTCATGTAACAAAAACCAGCACATTATCTGCACTAAGCTCAAAGAATGTTGCATTTGTCTATAGGCAGCTCTTCAATAAGATAAATGGGAAACTGAATATGGTCTGATGGTAAACAAGGGCTTTTACTGTTCTCTTCAGTGGAACTTTCTTCTTGGTCAAATTTTAACTAGTTAGTATTATATTTATATACAGGGTCTTCTTTTTCTTTACCAATGTATTTTCCTACTCATAGCTGACCAATAAATCCAATATCTGTTTCAAACCTTCTTGAAGTCTAATTCATATTTTAATGTAATTCCTAAAGCTTTTCCTCAAGTTGCACATACAGCCAGGGTAAATGAAGCATGTGAAGGGTAAAATGGAAGCAAGTAAGAAACTTGGTAATCCCAGAAAGCCTTTCCTGTACTTTATAGAATCTTTATAGAAACTTTATAGAACTGTTTGAATCAACTGGGTTTGGGTTGCAAAATCAAGAACTGGTTAGTGATGCTTCCATAATTAGTGGAAAACTTGTCCAAAACTAAAATGTGAAGCTTATTCCCTCTCCCTAAATTAGACTGCAACTCGCTGTCTTCATATCTGGCCATCTTCTGGTCTTCACAAGTCACTCAAGGTCAGTTGTGCGGTGCAGGAGCAATGGGTTTGGTCTGTGTCCAGTACACCCCCACCTCCTTCCTACCTCTTCCGTCCCTACCATAGAAGGAGACATGGAATCTGGCAGCAGGAAGAGATTCAAATGTTCATTTTTCCATTAATTCACCAAAGAAGGGGGGCAAAGTGAAGATTTCTTGCATCTTTTTTTCAGGAATGAGATTCAAGCTAACTCTTGTCCTTAATTCATTTTAATATTGCTTTCATTCTGTAGCGTTTTCTTCTGCATCAGAGTGTATGCATGGAAGTGCAGACTTTTATATGATGTCCCCATCACTAACACCAGAAAACATAAAATATCTGAGCATCCTTGCTGTGTAAAGCATTGAAGCACAGAAGACATCTCACTGGCACGCCTGTGTCATTTAAGAGCTCATGCTCTGCATGCCAGCACCCGTTTGTTTTGAAATAAATGATCTTGTTCAGTGTTTCCATGAATACCGCATGCCTCAGAGCACTTGCATGTTTGTGTTTTTAAAATTTACTCTCTTGAAGCAGCTGTAAGTCCCTAGCAGAGTTATGAGACCATTACAGACTTAAGCAATGATTTCTCTTTGATTCTGTGTTGTGAGATTTTAATTCGCACCAACATGTTTGCTGTCTTGCCACTAGATGGTGCATGCGACACAGGCTTTATATGCACGGGGAGGTACAGGCGACGTGATCTGAGAGTAGCGTCCAGAAAGTGGGGCTAGTGGAATTATTGTTTAGAATATTTGCTAACCTTTTCCAGTGGCAGCAGTTGGTTTGGGAAAAATATTGAATGTAATACTGCCTTTATAAATCCAGCTGCTGTGATGGGAATGAAAAAGACCTCTTTAACTACAGCTGTTTTAATACAGTTGAATACAAAATCACTCTGGCCAGACTCCTAGTTATTGTTCCTTTATAGCCCATATCCACTGGCTCTTCAGAGAGACCACAAAGTTATTTTAGGGTGGGAATTTCCCAAAATGGTGCAGGTGACTGCATGGCATTTCTTTTCTACTGACGTGTAGAGTGGAGCAGCCTCAAAACATCTGGAGCTGAGCTGGGAGAGGGAAGGCAAAGAATCTGAGAAAAATGTAAATGGAAAGGGCAAGGATATGCAAGGCATGTAGGGTGACCTTTTAGGAAAAAACCTTGCATCGTTGAAGTGCGAGTGTTCTGGTTACTTTCTGGCTTTTCATCTCCCTCTCCTAACCCAGAGGCACTAATTGTTCACTCTTTAAATGTTCACTTACTCTGTTTGCATGGAAAGCAGTGAAGTTAATTAAGCTATGGGGACCATTGGTGCATTTAAATATTTTCTTTTTCCAAAATAAACCCTGTATTCTTACATATTTCAAGTTTTAAAAAGATAGGAAGATATATTCAGGTTAAATCTTTCCAGTGTGTCAGTGGACGGTATTCATTTATTCTAAAAATGCTCCATGTTTGTTATAATAAACATACATTACATAGAATAGAAACAAGTGTCGGGTTTTAATGACCACAAAGATTTCAGTTTCAGCTAATTGTTTGTAGCATGCTTTTTTTTTTCTACTTACAGACAAAGAACATTTGGGGTACAGACTGCTCATGGCAGTGAATTAATGGCAGTTTCTCCACAGTGGTTAATGGTATTGATAGCTCTTCAGAGGCTGTATTTATTGATTTTATTTTTCTTCTTCCTTTTTAAAAAATAGCAGACCGGTTATTTGTCTGCTTTTTGGCCAGTAAGGCTAAGACCTGTTGTATCTAAAGACCTAAACCAACCCATGCAATGGTTCTGCCCACCCTGGCAGCAAGACAGCACTAAGATGCAGATTAGCCGGGGGAAAGCCTGGAGATGCACAAGGAATTCTTTTAGTGATCTCCCCCTCCCACCTCTCACAGACACCGCAGCGCGAGTGAGGACTGCTAGGAACCGCATTAAAAGTTACATCAGTTTTGTCAGAATCTCCCAGAAGTTTCTTTCCCTTCCTGCACAACCACCACTATCCAGTGGTTTCCTGCCAAGCAGAGAAGACAGCCCTGCTGAAAGCGGGACCCCAGCCCCAGCCCCAGCCCTGCCTGCGTGCAAGCTGCCGGGCTCGCCGCAGAATTACACTACCAACACAGAGCAGGCATGAGCCACGAGGTGAGTCTGTGCTGTAAGTTCTGACCTTAGAGCACTGGCTTTAAGCCAGTGGAATGGGGGAAATAGTTTAACCTACACAAAAGAAAAGTATTCTAAGGTCTCTCATGGGCATAGGGAACGTGTGGCGAAGGGAGGCATCCTGCTTTACATCGTGTCTGGCAACGTGGTATCCCGCGATAGGGCTGTTGCATCAAACATGTCAGGCACGGGGTGAGGCTAGACCTTGCTTTCCTGTTTAGCTGTTCTCTGCGATTCTCTGGGCTCTGTGGTGACGTGAAGCAGACTCCAGCTGGCATGCGAGAGAACGTCGCCCGTCGGCATGGCTGCGGTGTTTGGATGCTGTGAACAAAGTTCTCGTTAGCCACACTTCTGCTCTCACACGGGTCACTGGGAGCACATGCTGCCGCTCGGGGAATGTCTTCTGCCAAAATCTCAGCAATATGAATTACAGGTTACTATGCAAAGGAGGCAAATGGAGATATTTTGGCAATGAATGGAGTTTTTATGAAGGCTTCATTTTCAGTAGAGACAGTCATCTTCATTTTAATATGTCTTAACTTCTCTCAGCACCTCTGAAGATTGAACTTCCTTTGTCTCGGCATGGTCATGAGTTTTCCAGTAAATAATAGCAGCTATATTCAGCAGAAAGTCTAAGTGCAGTGCCCAGTGAGAGAAGAGCAAGTCAGACGTGCTTAGCTTTCAAACTGCGTTTTGATGTTCAGTTTCTCAGCTCATTGATTTATGTATTTACATTCCCTTTGCAGTGTTTGAGCACTGTGTATAACAGCCGGAGGTTTATACTTTAGCTGCTCTCATACAGGCTGTATCTCTATATGTGCAGACACTTGCACTTGTTAAACTAGAAATATTTCTGGTGTAGGTAATAGACTGCAGGAAGGGCTGGTGTTACTGTCACTCTAACATTTTCTTCCTTAGGTGGAATCCTTCATCCAGGGACCAGTAAGGGAGCAAGGGAGGAGAGGAACAAAAGGTAAACATTTGGGTCTTGGCCCAAGACAGCCAACAGGAAGTTTTCCATTAACTCCACCAGGCTTTCACTGGGAAAACAGATATTCCAGGCACACAGAAAGTGAAGTTGCTGCAGATGTGTGTGTAGACCAGGCTGTTTTCGCTTCCCTTCCCTGTTCTAACCCACAAAAACCCCCCAGGCGGGCGGAGGGTGTGTGTGTCAGGATCGCTGCACCAAATACAGGACTTCGGAGTCTGCTGAGTTGCTGCTTTGGGTGTTTACATTTCTTGCTGGATCCAGTCCTGAGTCTCTGGTATTTCTGTACAATTTAATTAAGCTTTCACGTTTGACAGTGTCAAATTGTGGTCTCACCCAGTTACATAATCTTCAGTAGACAGCCAACCTTGTCATTATGTTTGTCTTTATCTTACTCTATTACAGGAACTATGCAGACGAATAAAGAGAAGGAACCCACCCAGTGCTGCAGCACGTGCTCTCCTTTCACCAGTGCGATTCTTTGCTGGCTGTGAAATTACAGCTGTTGCCTGTAATCCGGTTCCATCTAAATGTTTTTTCTTATAGATCTGGCTGATCTTACAAATCCTCCTTCTTCCACTCAGAGTTATTCCCATTCTACAGAGCACAAAAGTAACTCAGAAAGGCAGTAACTTGCTGAAGGTCGCAGGTGTCAGGGCTGCGGAGCAGATTGCACCTGCGCTCCCCAGCTCAGGCTCCCCCGTCACTTTCTGCTCTCTCCTATTCTGCACGTGAGCATCAGAAACTCCCATCCCATCAACCGAAGCATTTGGGGAGAACTTAAGGAGGGTGCAATTGCTCTGCGTTCGTGTAGGTCAAATGGTGCTGGCAGAGCGTAGAAACATGGCTGTGTCCCACCCTGCTCCACCACACGTTAGGCAATGATGTCTTCGCTCCGTCACGTGGCGTTTGTTCTCCTCTGTGCCCCACGGGAGCAGTGCGTGCAGCACAGCGCTTTGTTTTCATAATGGTTTTAACAATATTCCAGTGCTGGAAAAGCAGAACAGTCTGTACGAGGAACTGAAACAGTGGGTCCTTAAATATGTCTGCAATGCCCTGATCCATAAAGATATATAGGTCTGTATTTTCTGTTGAAATATGAGGGAGCTGAAATAAGTCCCTTGGAGCTGCTGCGGATCAGGGTGCAAGGGCTTTTGCAGCAGGAGCAGTGAGATCTTGCAGGCCAACTGTTTTATTATGATACAAGCAAGAAACACTTCTCTAGGAAAAAATCAGACATGTGACAAACTGCCATGTAACTGCAGACCTTAATACCATTAATGAGAAAGAAAAGAATTCTAATACATCCTAATTAGAGCATTCTCTCTGGTAGCTGAGTCTTTGTAGCCCGCTGTGTCTCAGAGGCTGACAAAGTTGTGGCAGGTCATGTTAAGTGCTGCTATTCCTGCAATACCAGGCAGTAAAGAAAAAGAAAAACACAATGCAATGTTGCAAAATGAGAACTTCATATTGAAATGAAATGCTGGAATGGGCTAACAGCACTTTCACGCAACAGGCCTTGGTGGGGAGGCTTTCCTTCTTTGATCTTGGCAGAAGTTTTTTTCATTTGTATTTTCAGATGCCAAAATTTCTAAGGCAGTGGGCATTCCTAAATGCGAACATATTTTGATGTTGCTGTGTTTTCCACCCTGTACCATTTACAGTGGGCTGTAGAAAGATGGTTTTTGTCTTTTGGCACAAAATCCAAAGATGTCTGTTACTAATCCAAGATTGCCAGGTAACCCTTCTGTTGCCAGCATTAGGCTTAGGGAGGTGTTTCTCTCAGAAACCTTTTGTTGAAGACAGTGAAATTTAATAAACTGATGAGCTTTGGCCATGCTGTGCCACAGCTACTGTCATACACCGCACTGTGCCTGCTGGCGAACTGGGCCAGGAGCACTTCCACGGTGTCCATCAGGAAGATGTGTAAAGACTATAGATCTTTAACAGGATATTTTTAACGAGAAAGAAAATTTTGGAAAAGATTATAATAAAGAATTTCACTTGTAATGTGTATTCTTTGTTCAATTTTCAGCAGTTCAAAGGTATTAAAAGAAAAGAATGAAAAATCACACGCATAGCTATTCCGCTCTCCCCAGCATAATTTTCTGCCGCAGGCTTGCTTTAACGTTGAACACTGGACGGAGAAGGCTCCTAATGCAGCACAGGAGGGTTTGGTGAGCCCGCGAGAAGGCAGCAGAAACAAAAGCTGTGCCCGTTTCGCTCCCGCTGGGCCATCCAGCATCCCCACGGGGAGCCAAGCCGGCGCCGGACACCTGAAGGACACGTCCCTGCTGCACTGCTAGCGTTGGCTTTAGGATTCAGATATTACCCCGCCCGGTGCTCTGGTTCATGATGTAGCATTGTTAAATAATCAGTTTAGTTAATTATGCTTACAAAAGGGATGTAATTTCAGTCACACTTCATTTGAAGCAGAAGCCAAGAGTGACTTACATGGTTTCTGTCCTGGCAGGAGGCAGCATCTCTACATTCCCTAAATCTTTCAGCCCCCTCCTGTCACAAGCCAGGTCGGTGTACAGACAGCAACTGTGTTCTGCTGATGAAAAGCACAGAGGAAAATTAGATGGTATTTATGAAACACCGTGTTGTTACCTCAGCACTCAAAAGCAACATTTAGAAATGTGGTTGGCAGTGGGGTCTGCTCCCCTGGAGACCGATGGGGTCCATGTAGAGTATTTTGGTTTATACCAAAGGAGAACAGCAGGGTTTGCAAGCAGGGCATGAAGGGTCAATGGCAAAATGGAAGTTTCACCTGGAGTAAGAAAATAGGCTTTATCCGGGAAAAGAAACTAAATTTTGCACCGCTGGCTCATTTCTCCAGTTACATAGTAATCATCGGTTACATAATGAGAATGTACTCAGTGTCCTCATGGCCTCAAGGAAAATATTTTGCATGCGGCATTTCAGCTGGCATGAGAAAGTTCTGAGCGCAGCAAACATCTCCCTGGAGCCGGAGCCCAGACCTGAGAACAAAGCTCGCTCAAAGCGCAGCAGAGCCGCTGCACGTGGAATCCTCACCCAGCGCCTCGCTGGTCGCCTTCGGGTTGGGTTGTGCCTGGTTCCTCTCCTGGATGGAAATCCTTGCATACTCTGAGTGATTGCAGCTACTGAATAGCTACAGCCATGCTCACACAGCTAAGGAGAGGAGATGAGCTTAGGCGGTGGACATTTCTCTGCTGCATTTGTACCTGCATGGGGAAAGGAAGGAAGTCTCTGGCCTTGAGGAGAGCCTAACGCACCTTGGCTGCAAATGCTGCAGAGGCTATTGCAGTCTCTTTTTCCACAGGCTGTGATTTTTATTTAGAAATCGTCTTTTATGGGAATTTATAAGTTTAATTCTTCAGCCCATGCTCTCTCTCCCCCCAGTTCCTGCCTCCTTTTCACAGTGAGGAGTTGGAAAGGTTCACATGGAAGTCACTTTTCTGCTGGTTGAAATGCACATTTGCAGACGATTTAACTCTTCCATTTTGGCATTAAGCAGCAGTGCAGCCCGTTCCCTTATGCCCCCATCCTCGGAGCGGGGAGCTGAGCTCTGGCAAAGTACTTCTGCTGAAGAGAGGCCAAACGCTCAGGAAGGCAATGTTATATGCTGGCTTAAGATAAGATACCCCCCAAGCAGTGCAGAGCGGGGAAATGCCTCGTGCTCCTCTGCGAACCCAGAGCAGCAGGGCTGCGAGGCGTCTCCCAGCCCCGCTGCAGCATGGGGGTGATGCTGGGTTATTCCAGAGCCTGCTGTGTGCTTGTTGCTAAAAAAAGGCTGCGAAGGGTAGCTGGGGAGGAATCTCATTTAAATCCAGGTGGTGCCAGCTCAGCCCTGTGTGGAAGCACAGCGCTTAATTTCTCTGCTGTTTCTTTGACACAGTTAGCGATGCACAAATGTTCCTGATCACAGGGCTGTCTAATCCTCTTGGGAATCCTGCTGAATTTTGTCTTGCTGGCATCCCGCAGCAATCACCTCCGGGAGCGGACCCTGCATGGCCAGAAGGCACGGTGCTTTCTGTCTCGGAACCGGCTACCCTTCAGTCTTGCCGCGGTTTTTTGTTCAGACAAAACGGCTCCGAGCAGCAGCTCAAGGAGGGACAGGCCGTGCTCACAGCCCGAGGCGCGAGGGGAAAGCAGCAGGGCTGTCGCACAGCGCGGGCACCACGGCCGTGCCGCTCGGCACCGTGTGCCGGAGCCCGCGGGGCTGGGCCTCATCCACCCTCAGCTGGGGTCCTGAGCGGGTCCCGGCTGTTCCTGGGTTTAAAGCTGGGCATTTTTGGTTATATTTGGTGCCCTCAACAACACGGATACTTCCGAGTAACAGCGCTGGCTCTGCTGTGAGCGAGGACTGTGTACAGGTCCCTTCGCTCTTCACGCTGAAGCTCGCTGATGAGGGCTGCGTGGCTCCGAGGCTCAGCACGTGGGGGGCAGCTGCTTGCCCAGCGCTTGTGCAGCTCCCACGTGGACGGGACTGGTGCAGTGCTGACCCGCGACGGGCATCACAATTTGTTCTGTGCAGTTCGACTCTGCTGTAGCGTGAGCTGAGAGGGGATGCGAAGAGCATCTTGGGCAAAGCTGCTGTTTCTCGGGTAGTTGTTTGGACACCGACAGAGCGGCATCTCCCTTTCCCAAAGCTGAGCCACGAGCCAGGTTAGCGCCGGCCAGCACTCCATCAGGTGAGTCGGAAGGGAGTTGAAGTTGTAGCCCAGCACCCCGGTGTAAACCAGAAGTAGTCTCCCACGTACTTGTGACCAAGGGAAATAAAACATTCAGCTCAACTCAAATGACTTCAGTGTGTCATACTCCACTGCCAAGCACGACGTGGCAGTCTCCCTGCTGGCTGGTACCGCCTTCACCTTGCGTGGCCACCGAGCTTCGCCCAGCGGAGACGTGCTCCTCCTGGGGGGGAAAGCCAGCAGGTGTGGTGGGAGGTGCAGGCAGATAAAGCGGTGTGGTTACCACAGCTCTTGCTAAGCTCGCGGCAGGCTGGTGGCCTTTCAGCTTGATTCGTTTAAAAACAAACACAAGAAACAGTTGACAAAATGCTAATGCACACAAGTAAATAAACTAATAATTCCATTTACCTCATCAGCTGCTAATAGAAAGCTGTGCTTTAAATACAGCAGAAAATTGCTCCCATTACAAGCCCATTCCAAAGCACTTATGGGCTTCCTTTGATTTTAAATGGCATTTGGTCGAATGTTATGTAGCAACTAGATGATATTCCAAAAATGCCCAGTTTTTCTACAGCTTTTTGCAACAGTCCTCAGAAGTGCTGCCTCCAGGAGCATTAATTCCAGGAAGGCTACAATTGCCAGGGACATTATATGTGCATTTACGCAATGTGTATTTTGCATCAGCTCTATCTTGTGCCAGATGAATTTACACTTGAGAATCCCAGAGCACGGGAAAAGGCCACAAGACCAAGATGTGGTGTTTCAGGGTTCATCAGCGCTATCGACTGTGGCCCATGTAAGTGGTGCCAGCCACAAAAATACATGTGGGCTCTAGTGAACGAGGCAAAAAGCTGTGCCTGGAAGATGTTCAAATAGAAGACTGCAAGCCTGCGCTTTTTGAGCTGGTACTCCAGCATGATCTGAGGTGGGAGCAGGAGGACTCTGCAAGACGTGTCACCGATGGCACTGCAGCCTCTGCAGTGGTTGACGCAGCACTGCGCGCTGTGCTGCCTCCAGCTGCCAGCAGAACAGAGAGCCTTCCCTGCTCCTTGGTCTGTGCAGGCATTTGGCCATCATTTCAGATCTCTTTTCTGCCTGTGGTTACCACTGCAAATGTGAAACTCTTGGCCGTTAATCGTGTTGCCGACGGGACATATGAGGTTTTCATTCAAAGCTAAGGGATTCCTGCGTAGCCACTAAATGCAGTTTAATTTTATAGTACACCATTTATCATTACTCTCCATTTGGGGAGGCTCAAAGTTAATTAACTACGCCCTCAATTAGGCCCAATTGCAGGCACTTCAGGGTGAGGGGAAAGCCTGATGCATTATCCACACAGACTCTGATCTAGGCAGAGGGACCACCTATCCCACATCAGGCTTGGGTCTGATTCCCCTAAATTAGGCCCCATGTTTTTTCTTGGAGCTTTAAGATTTGGAATTTTTCTTAAAAATACCTGATTTTACCCTAACTTCAGCACTCACATTTAAAGAACTTGTCAGAAGCTTGTTTTGCTGACCTCACCCAGCGCCTCCTGCATGGACCTGTCACATTCAAATCCTCTCCGTCCCCTCTCTTGCCCTTGTGTTCTGTCTTCGGGACAGGGCCATTCCTGACCCTTCCCTGCTTCCAAACACATTGCATTGGCTCATGTCTTAGTTTCTGATCAACATCGGTCTTCCTATCAGTGTTGGCACAGAGAGACCCTGCCTGCGGTGGATTTTACATGCTTTGGCCACTCTAAGAGTTCCTGAGCTGCTTCTGCACTGTGCAGGTCTAATAATCAGATCCCATTAGCCAGGCTTGTGGAGCCACTGCTTCCTCATCCTTGGTTTGAGCTGACTGGTATTGTTGTCATTTAAAACCCTCCCTTTCCACTGCTGCCGTTGCTTCTCTGTGCTATTTCTGTGAAACTCAGGGCTGGTTGTGTCGTTGATGAGAAAAGAAGGGGACAGTTTTGTTTCTGACTCCATTTCTGTTTTGCAAATTCTGGTCATGAATTTCTGTGTCCAAACGCATTTACTGTTTGCAGCAGTAAAAATCTGCATGATCACGCAATGAATGCCTGTGAACTGGTTGCGAAGGCTGAGACTGAAAACTGCTGGCGGGATTTGGATGCCAATTCCCCGTTCAAATTAATCCAAATCCCTTAGGCAGTTCTGGTGATCTCAATAAAGGAGGTTTTTCTGTCAGTGACTTCAAACGCAGAGCCCACTATGAGACCAGCCATGGAAGCAGCATGGCTTTTATCCCACGCCGTGGCCTCAGATGCTAGGTCAGGTTGTCTGCCCGTGCTGGGAGCACTTCCGAGCACCTCCACCACGGCCATCACCGCACAGCTCCAACCTCCCCGGGGCTCCCAGGCCCTCCTCACCCATCCTGCTTAGTTGCTTGCCTCGCTGTCTCTGTCTTTTCTTCCTCTCACCTGTTACCTGGTCACTTCTGTGACCCGAGTATGTCCGTGCCTCTCTTGGGCCCCCTCTTTGCTGCATCCCAGCAGCTTTGGCTCCTCTAGCAACGTGGTTTAAAGTGCCTGGATGTTGCATCATCCTCCTTTTTAATTTCTTTACAAACCTGGCAACTGCAAAACCCAACCCCTTGAGGAGAATCTCAATTTTCACTAAAGAAAAAAGATGAGCCAAAAAAAACCCAATGCACTCCGAAGCTTCATCCCTCCAAGCCTTCCTGCTGCTCACCATGCACGGGGCAGCCCACACCTGGGCAAGCCTGGAGCTGCAGCCACACTCATGAGCACTGCTGGGAGCTCAGACCGGCCACTCGCCCGGGCCAGGGACACCATGGCATGGCGAGGGGCTGGGTGCTTCTCCTGGGTGTCCTGGGCTGCAGCTGCATCCCTGTGCTCTGTGTATTAAAATATTTACGGAGCCAGCAGTGGTGGGAGCGGCTGAGTTGCGTGCTCATGGCTGGGCTGCCACTGGGACGCACCACATCGGCGCTCCGGCCCCTGCTCCAGGAAATGCCCATGGGATTTAGGTTTCCAGGGGGGCTCTGCTGGGAAAGTTGATGGGTTTGAGGATCTGAAGCGTTAGCAGGAATATGTGGCAGCTGAGGAGGAATCACGGCACTGGGCACTGGCTGCCAAAGGGCTGCGCGCGGTCCCCTGCCACAGCGCTGCCGTGAGGGCGGGTGTCGTAGCCGCGGGCCTTGTCCCGGGGAGCCCTGCTGGCGCACAGCGTGCCTGGCTTTACACCCAGCAAATGCCTGGGCCTGACTCTGACCGGGCAGAAAAGCTTTGCAAGGCATTGCCTGTGCGGGGAAAGGGCCCAGGGGCTGGCCATGCCGTGAGCCACGTGTGGGGCTACCAGGCCGCGTGTCACAGACCGGCCCCGCGCCAAGAATGATCGCTCGTTGGCCTGCAAGAATGGAGACAGCCGCTTGACATAACGGTTTTATTTGTTTTCTCAGTAAAACATGGTGATACATGCAGTTGGCACAAAACTTGCTAGGCATTAGCGTCTTAAACATTCATGTGGAGAGAAACTGAAATGTCCACAGCGCAATGAGGACAAACGTTGCCTCCGTCCCAGCAGGGACCTGAGGGAAGGGGACAGGAGGAGGCGGCAGGGCGGGCGAGTAAAAGCTGGAGCCGGTGCGATGCCTCGCTTACCTCAAGCTCTCCGTCAGCCCTAATAAATGCTGGAGCCACCTTCACTTTTGTTCTTGCTGCGTGGTTAGTTCAAAAACTAAGATGAGAAGCAGTTCAGCTCCATAGCACTAATGTGTTTCAACAGGAATAAAAATATTTGAGGTAAGAGATGTAAGAATGAGAAGTTCAAATACGCTCACCTTTTGATCCTCAAGCATATTTACACTCACATTGGTACTGAGCAGAAGTTGCCTTCTCATTTAATCTACTGCAGGGTGTTTTAGGAATTGCTTGCGAGCACTTTTATAATTGCAGCTTTGCAGTGGTATTTCCCATCCCAGCTGCAGTTGAACAAACAGCCTGGTCCCTGTGCTCTCCTCTGTGCCAAAAGACTCACTCATGGTAGTAGCAGTAACAATTACCCTAGCATTACTTTGCAGTTTTCTCACCTACTTCCCTCACCTGGCTACGCAGGGTGCTGCCCCAAGCGTGTGGGTGCCCTGGCTGCAGGACAGCGTGGTGACGAGTGGCAGGTTCTGTAGACGAAGTCTCAGCGTGGTAGAGAGGGGATGACTTGGCCATGTGCTCACCACGCCGGGACCCCACAGCAACGCTGTAGCGCTGCTCTTTCTACAGACATCCCGTGTGGCATCAGCAGCAAATGGACTGTCCTGTGCACTTATGCTGTTTTTTTCATGTTTCAGTCCCACAGCACCAGGCAAAGAAAAGTCAGCACGGTTAGCAAGACCAGGCAGGGCAAACAACAGAAGCACATGCATGTAGGGAAACCCAGAAATGGTTCATATGTGCACACAGTTCTCTCGCACTCAGCTCTGCACGCACCCGCACGCAGCCTGCTCTGTGCAGACACAAAGTGCTGAGACCGGCACGATGCAGAGTGCTGGGACCTCGATTTCTTACACGTCCAGGGCAGCGGCAGCACCAGACTAGCACTGGCCGGGCAGTGCTCACCCAGGGCTCGTAACTCTTCCCCACTGAGGGTAGATCATGGAGTGAAGGTAATAAATTTTTGCAAGGCTAAGGAAGAGGAAAATCCACACCCTGAGCAGTTTCAGGATTTTCCATGTTGCCCTCTAAGAAACCCTCATCAAAGACTTCCTACAACTTTTTAAAATATTTATTTATGTGAATGCACTAACAGATTACCTATCCAGTGGTGTTCTGGCGCTGATGCAGTGATCTATGATGGGTCTCTTAGTAAATGTACACGTCAGTGAAAGTGTATTTAGTGCTGTCCAAGCATTATTTCCAAATGTTCCTTTCAGAATAACTGTACCCAAGAGTGAGAAACATCTGGCTGCTTGGCATTTCCTGTAAAACACCAGTAGTCTGATGTCCCTGCAGATTACTTCTCCAAAACAGATGTTTTTTTTTTTTTCTCTTCAGCTTTTCTCCATGCTCAGGGTAGTTCTAGGCACTAAGTGTGGGGTGATGCTTTATGAACTGTTGCCTTTCAAAAATGAGAATTAATTGCTGTTTCCTCAGCAGATGAGACTCTGAATTGTCCATTTGCCCGCTGATGAGGGATATGATGGATCACAAATGGCAGCCTGACTTGCATGCACTTTCAAGCCATGTATTCCACAGAAGGACTCCAGGGAGAGTTTCTAGAGCACGGGCTGGTTATTTCTTGCAAACAACACTATTCCAAACAGATACTTTTTCACACTTCAGCAATGGCTGGAAGCAAACAAGCCTTTATCTTTGCTTCTTTCCAGACGCATCTGTGTTCTGAAATCCAGTTATGGATCACAGCTTTTTTAGCTGCCTGGAAGCACTCAGAGTATCTCTGTTTACTGGAGACATTTTTGTCACAGTGAGAAGTTTCTCTCTCTTCTTTTTCATCAGCACCTGCTGTACCGAACAAACAACTCTGCTTCTTTACAGAGCAGCGCAAAACTCGGTTTCCTAGCAGCTTCCCTCTGGCAGAGCATGGCAATAGCTCTTCACCATTAATAAACACGCTACCATCTTCTTTCTGACTGTGACTACTCCCTAAAACTGCTCCCTCATCCCTTCTGAGATACCTCAGCTCTGAGCAGAGCATTTCTTTCTGCACTGGCCTTGGAGAGGGAAGACTTGGAAAACTGAACACCTGTGGGAAATTTGGTTTCCCTGCAGCTTTTTCTTTCATGGTTGGGGGATGAAGGTCACCTTGTGGGGTGTCCAAGCGGCTGGGAGAGCTGCATTGTGAGTAACCAGTGCTGGAGCTTTCACTCCAAGAACCCTTGGAGGAACAGAGCTTTCCTGCCTGTGTATAGATCTGTGCCAGGGGGTCCTCTCTGGACCAGAAGTCGATTTCTGCATCATCAGGAGCAGGCGTGACTTTCCCCAGTGGCACCACATTTGAGATTAAATTGGTCAATTTACATGTTGACCTTTCTTGCTGGGGTGGAGACCGTGACATGGCTTCAAAGCTCTGCAGAATCCTTCTGTCCTGAACCTTATGGCTGCTTTCAGGAAGGCCTGGGAAGGTGGGTCTGGCAAGGTGGCAGATAGACTGAATGTAGTCGTCGCTGGAGTACAGATCTGGGTTGGCTGAAGTGCTTCCAGTGCGCTTCAGGTTGCTGGTTAAGTCTTCCATTGCTTCCTCGTGGGTTTCACATATGGTTGGGAGAGGCTTTGAAACACTCAGCCTTATCCGGGGTGCCATGGCTGCAAGGAACAGACGAGACACGATCAGCAGGAAAGCTAGCCGCAGTAAAGAAATCCCGGGACTGTTTCTGTAAAGTCCATGCTACTGGAACCACCCATTTTCTTGTGGCCAAGAGTGGTGTTTACAGAAACTTCATTCTAAAAATTTGGTGGCATGATTTTTATATCTATGGCTTCCAGAAGAGCCCATATATACAAAAGAAGCCAAATGGGTAAGCGCAGTAGAAGATAAAAGGTTCATTAAAGAGATTCATGGAGCTCGGCAACTGTGTTTGCTTCTGAACTAATGCAGGGTTAGCAGCTAAAGCTGCGCGGTGCACGCACACCAGCTCATCTCACCATCCAGGCTGCCACAGCAAGGAGCAAACTCCTCTCCCTCTCACCCTCCGCTGGCCTGCTTGCTGTAACAGGGCTCTGATTCCACGTTTGGTCTGGTCCAGCAAGAGCTGACCTCAAAAGGTGAGGAGCTGACCTACCCCCTTGGGGAGCATCACGCGAATGATGTGGCATAAAGCTGATCTCCGCCTGGAGTGAGGTGGAGGTGATAACGTGCAAACGTTCATTTTTGTCTCTACCAGTGGTTCATAAATTTAGTTATGGATTGGTAGAGCCTTACCTGAATGCTTATATAGATTCACGTCCTTCATATGCAAATAGTTACCCTCATCTCTTTTTAGGCTGGATTTCCGTCAGACTGCTCCCACTGGTAAGGTACACCCCCCTTTTTTACAAATATTTCATGTTGCAGTGTTTGCTTACTATAGGCAATTATTTTTTATATCAAAATACTCTTTCCTGTGCTTTGTTTATCTTGCATTCTGGCAGAAATGACAACGTTGCCTGGATCCTTTTTTTTTTTTTTTTNTTTTTTTTTTTTTTTTACTATTTCCCCCATCCCCAGTGGAATTTGTAAGTGAATAATCTGTCAACACAATCCCGCTTGGCTGTGTGATTAAACACAAAAGTGCTCTGCTAGCTATTTCAATGCCTTGCTTGTCACTGCTGGAAATAAGCCCGGCCCTGCCGAACCTCTGTGGGGCTATGGGGCTGTGGCTCCTGTACGGCACACAAGCGAGCAGCTTATGTGGAGCCTGGTGCCCATCCCTGCCCACGCTGATGCTCGCTCGCCCTGGCTTTCACTCCAGGTGCTACTGGTAACGTCAGCCAAGGTGGGGTTTGCTGAATTTAGAGCAGCAGATGCTTATTTTAAACCTCGTGGCCTTTTTGCTTCCCTTTCTTTATGTGCTCCTTTCCTCTCATCCCTGAGCACCAAGGAAAAGGCTTCTCCCTCCCAGCCCGGCCCCCAGCAGCCGCAGCACCAGGGCCTGCAGCCCAGGGCAGCGGGGTGGTCCAAGGCTGGGGCAGGGGCACGCCATCAGCTCGCCGCCACTCAAATCATTAACTGAGCCCTGCCAACGCCTCCTTCCTCCAGGAGGAAACTGTTACCTATCTGCGGCACAACTCCTCTGATGGGATGGACGCGTTCCAGCCCGGATGCCATCCCCGCTGCTGCCCCCATGTCTATGCCGTGCGGAGGTCACCTTCCCACCCGCTGTCACCTTCCCACCCGCCATCACCTTCCCACCCGCTGTCACCTGTCACCGCCTGCCGTCCTGCTGGCCCCCACCAGCCCAGGACAGCCCCAGCCTCCCCTCCCCAGTGTTTCAGCGCCTGCGACCACCCGGGCTCCTTTCAGCCGCGCTGAGGACAAAGCTCCGTGAACGCAGCGCCTCGCCCTTACCTGAGCCGCAGCCTCCGCGGTGTTCGGGCCCCTTCCAGCGCCCCCGGCCCCAGCTCTCTCCCCTGCTCTTTCTCGCCCTGTTTTCCGTGCAGGATACGTGCTGTCTACAACTAAACTGTGCTCGCTGCGCCCAGTCAGCTGATTCGGCTGCCTGTTTTGTTGTTGTTGCTAAATATAGACCGCCAGAGCCCTTCCCCGCTGGAGCCCTGGTGTGATGAACGCAGCGGAGCTGCGAACCGGCCCTGGCCGGGCAGGACGAGCCCACCCCGGGTCAGATCCCCGCTGCTGCTCTGCTGCACTTCAGCGTGCCAAAGCGGGTGGTCGGCCAGAGAGGCTCCGTGCACCGAGCCAGGAGTGTGAGAAGCGGAGCCGCGGTCCCGCTGCATTTGCTGCCGAGCGGAGGGCGCAGCCCTTGGATTTTCTGAGCCTTCTCTGCCGGACCTCACGCGGCTTCGTGCCGCTCAGCCCGGCTCTCAGGGCAGCTTGCAGCAGCGCGGCCGCTGCTCCCCTCCCTCCCCAGCCCCCTCGCCCTGCAGCATCCATCAGCCCGGCCGCCTTCCGCTGAGCTGGCGCCTGCCGACGGAGACCACACAAACGCATTGCAGAAAATTGCTTTGCAAGCAGGGCTGGCAACGTCTGACCTCCAGGACAGTGGTCTCCGGGCTGCAAGGGTTTTTCTTTGTTTTCAGGCTTATTAGCATGCTGCGAACTGATTGCGGTATAACTCCAGCATCCCGCCTGTAGCATGTCTTGCGCATTGGGTGGGGAGGTGAAATGTAATTTTGCAGCAGAATCTTCCTTCCGCTTTTATTTCCAAATGCTGCCCTCGATAGCTGGTACCAAGGACCAGGGAACAGCCACCATGTCCCTGTGTTTCCTAACCTTGCCGCTCCCCACACCACCCGCCCAGAGCCGCTGCGAGGTGTGGAAAGAAAAGCAGACATCCTAGATTGAAAATCCCTGCTTTAGTTTTAATGCAAAATAGTCTCACTGTTACCATCATTCAGGCTGGAATCGGCTTTGGCAGCTGATTTGGTCGCCCAAGTCTACACTCACCATCCAAGTTCTTTCTTTCTCTCCAGTGGAAAGAAATAAGCAGCTCAAAAGTCTCATGCATCCATTCGGGATTCAAAGCAGGGATTACTTGCTTTCTGGAGATATCCATTGCCTAGCATTTAACTATAAAAGGTGCGCAAGCTTGAACTGTTTTTCTGCATTCCTGATGCCACGCAGCTGACGTTAGATGAGATGACCCTCAGCCTTCATGCGCTAAGTTCACTAACAGCGCTGATCAGAAGGGATTGTGCTTTAGCAACAACTTGCAGCTTAGATTGCTCCTTCTCCTGACATTTCTCCACGGAGCTGCCCAAGAGCCTCAGAAGAGATCGGGATCCTCACAAAATGGGGCTAGGTGAGGTATGTTTCCTTAGGAAACCAGGCTAAAAATACAGCTTTGCAATAAAAAACCCTTCCACATATTGAAATGAGTTTCTTCCAGCTGTCTGATGTTACTGTAGGAAAACCACATTTATTCAAATCGTTGTTATTGGAATAACTCAGATAACCCCCATAGAAATGATTTGTTCTCCATCATGTTTTGTATTTTCTTGGTGATATCAAGATAAAATATAGATTTGAAAATACCAGATGCAGATTAAAAAGTAGCTACTATTATCCACATATAATTTAGAGCAATACCTTACTTTTTTTACCTCAACCGCAGTCATTCTGCTTTCTCTTTCTTCAAGTGGTTGCTCAAATTGTTAATTTAAAATATATATATATATATATACACCTTTGAATGCTTGTTTGTCTCCTCTCAAAACTGCCTTAGGTTTCTTAGCAGCATTCCTGGGGTGGCTCTGGTTAAACCACCCCCACCTCCCGCACCCTCCCCCGGGTGAGCGCAGTGAACCAGCATTCCTGAGTGCACCACGACCGTCACCAAATGGGATTAATAGCAAAGGAAAGCAGCAACAGAAGCGGTGCCCCAGCTGCCGAGGAAAGCACGAGTTGTTAGTTCTGCAAGGCTTGGTTGAGTGCCTGAGATCTAGATAGCGTGGTGTTACTCCTGGTTCGGTTTTCTGCTTGTTAGCTTTTTTCGAACACCTCCAGTTTGGGGGAAAACCTGTCTTACACCAGTTCGGCAGCATGAGCTGCACAGGTGTACCAGGCAACTCTCCTTTGGGCATTTTTGAAGCTTGTTGTTGTTTGGATAAACGCAACAATTAGTCTTTGGGAGCCTGAACGGATAAAGATATCAATTCCCGCTTGCGTGTGCTCAGGAAAAGGATCCGTATCGCCAAAGGGCAGCTCTGGAACCGCCACAGCGCTGTCTGGCCAACCCCACCTCCACCTGACGGGCTCGAGCACTGCCAAGGCTCCTTCCTAAATAACTTTTGCTTTGGACTACGGCAAGGAATATTTATTTGGGTGGGAAAAAAAAAAATCACCCTACATTTTCCAAAGCAATGAGTCTGTACAGAAAAGGTAAAAGAGTCCAAGCCCCTCCAGCCTGGCATGGAAAACCGATGTCCGCGCGCGCGCCAGGGGAGCTGGCAGCTGCGTTGCCCCGGCCGGCCGGATGCGGGTCAGACCCGGCGGGCTCGTGGTGCTCAGTGACGCTGCTGGGCACCCCTCTGCCCCTGCTCGTCGCGGCCTCTCCTCCTCCGCGAGCAGCCGCAGCACCGCCAGGCACCCGCACCTCAAAGGCTGTGCCCGCGCACAGCCCCGCCGCGCTGCCGCCTGCAGGAACCGGGCTTCCAGGTAAGCCAGCAAAGAGCGTAAGGCGCGGGCATGGCTCGCAACGCTGCCACGCTGCTCCTGTGCTAAAATCTAAAATCGCGTCGGAGCATCAGGAGAGAAACAATCCTGAGCAGTTAAAAGCCATGGCGCAGAGAGCTGCTGCATCCTTGCGTCTTTGGCATTAAAATTTCAAGAAAGGAAAGGAGTTCGACCTTATTTGTGCCGGATTCCAGATGAATTGTGTTCTCTAATTACATCCCACAGCCCGCTAACCTCCCATGCATTGCAGCAAGCAGTCGCTGTGGTATGCAGCAAAGATATTCCCATGAAACATTAATGGGCTGTGTTCGTATTAACTCGATGGAGCCAGGTTAGAAGCGTTGCGCCAACAGTTGTTGCCTTGACTGCAGCTCACACAGTAACCAGTGGCAGCTGCTTGTGCAAACACTATAATTGATGCACACAGATTTTCTGGAAATTACCAGGTATTTCTTTCTCTTTTGCAAGCAAGGAACTGGCTGCTGCGCAGACTGGGCATCGCAGCCACTCGCCACTTAGCACAAGGCTTGCTTGCAGGAGCTGAGCTCTCCATCCCTCTGGAAACGTGGGCGCAGTCCTTTTGGGAGGCTTTGAAAAAGCTCAGAGCAATACAGGTGCTCAGCTTCCCTGGGATTTCAGTTCAGCTTGGAAAATGGCTGCAGGGAGCCTCCGCAGTGCGTTTCAAGGAGGTGCCAGTTTCGTGGGTTTGCCAGCCTGGCTCTCATCAGGCAGCGGCTGCCCGCGGCTGGCACAGAGCTGGGTGCCGGTGGGGACACCTGGATGCAGCGACCGACTGCGACAACGTATTTTGATGTCTCTGAAAGTGCGAACCATGGGGGCTGCTCGCTGGCCACTTCCTCTGGAAATCCAGCCCAGAACATTTATTTGATGAAATGCAAATAATGCTTATTTATAGCATTACAGTTCTGCACAAGGTTACATTGTACCTTGGCATGTATGTATTTTCCATACCTCATTTTAGATTTCAGAAATGCACACCCAGACTCCAGCAGACCTGAACCTGGCAGGGTGGCCAGGGGTGACAGCGGTGGCCGAGGCTGCCCGCACATCGCGGTACCCGCCCGGGGATTTCTGCACAGGAACAGATTCCTCACCCATGTTTTCCATTGCAGTTGTTACAGACCGGTGTGGGATTTTTTTCCGTTTTCACCAAATCACCCAGTCCTGTCTGCCTTTACGTGGCTGAAAGAAGCCAGCCCCCGGAGCCGGTGGCTGGCCCAACGCGCCAGCAGCGCTGCGAGCTCTGCACCGCAGAGCAGCGAGCTGTGCAACGCACGTCACCTGCCACAACAATCGGCTCCTGCCGCCAGGCCTTTCACAAAAATTGAACTTTGCTTGCCTAGCTCCTTTCCAAACCACATATGGCATTGCTGGTGGGGAAAAGGGTCTAAACTTGCCATGCTGCCGATCCACCTCTGCTTGTTCTGAAAATGAACCCAAAGGAGCCAAGGCCAGCGCACGTATGTGCCGTGCAGGGGAGCGGGTGACCACTCGGCTCCCGAGCAAGCAAGATTTGCTTCCCTCTGCTCTGAAGACCTCACTTGTGCAAAGCCTGGCTTTCATTTTCCAGGCTTTGGGATCACCAGCCTTTACATACACACCTACATTTCATTTCAGAAGCTGTCATGATCCATACCGCAGACCTCCGCACAGCTCAAAAATTCCAGGTGCAGCTCACAAAAGACCCAAAATAATTAAAGCAAACCTATCATAATGATTTCTGTTGGATGAGGGAGTCTTTAATCAAAAACAACTGCAAGAACATCCCAGGAACTTGCAAACAGACAAGGGACCATATTTTGCTGAATAAATGATTTGTTACAAAGTCTGCTTAGCATGTAGCTGTTAATCCAAGCTGCTGGCTTGTGCAAGACAGGTTCGTCTTCCCATAGCAATTGCATTTCTTTAAGAAAAGAGCTTCGCCTGATTAAAAAAAAAATGCGAGACCGGTTAGTGATAACATCAGAGGAAAGCACTGCAATGTTACAATCCCTTAAACTTTCTGTTATCAGCTAGAGCTGGGCTAGGTTCAGACGTAGCACTCCCAGTAAATAACTTAATTCCTGAACTATTTTATGTGGTGCGGCTGGCTCCTGTATTTCTGCGCTGCTGCTGCGGTCTCTGTTTCCCTCCTCCAGGCTTCACGCTTGTCCTTCAGCCCCCCGCAGATGCTAAGGCTCAGACAGCAATGCCAGGTCTCTGACCTGGTCCAGCTGCGCTGAGCTGCTTCCCCCCAGCCCTCCCGCAGCGCGGGGGTGCCGAGCCCCCCATCAGCAGAGGCCGGCGGTCTCCGACCCGCAGCCGCAGCTCCACGCCGGCAGCCCAAGCACGGCCGGGGAGGCACAGGCAATTTCCTCGCCTGAGGCTGGTGGGACCGCTCCGCTGATGGTGAAGCATAAAAGCCAGCAGGTTGCGTATGATGAGGTTTCTCCCACATGTGCCATCCTGCTTTGCTGCTCGCTGTAACGAGTTTTTAGGAGCGCGTGCGTGGATGTGGTTCTGTGCCGCCGTCGCTTCGGTCCCTGCTCACTTTGAAAAGCTGCTAATGAGGAGAGGTTGTGGCAGAGAGGGGAGGGAGCGAGGACATTCAGCCCCGAGAAGGGCTCCGCACCATTTTTTGTCCCCTTAGAGCAAAGCAAAGAGTGAAGCGACCTTGGGTGGGTGTCTGGAAATCGCGCTGGACTCCCCTGCGCTGTGTGATAGGGCAGTCAGACTGCCACGGCACTTTGAAGGAGCTATCTTCTACCTGGTGTAATTGAGAATGACCTGAATGTCTAGTTTCCTGGCCTGGATTTGCTCCTTGAACTGCTTTGCCTTTTTTTTCCTTTTTTTTTTCTTTTTTTTTCTTTTTTTCTTTTTCTTCTTTTTTTTCTTTTTTTCTGAGAGCACTCAGCAGAACCAGCTGGGATTCCCCAGCTCTTTGCTCACTTCTGCACCACCAAGCTGCGCTTCCTTCCACGACACAAATACTTGCTCAGGCAGGCTCTGGTTTACCCACACAGGTTCCTTGCTCTGCCCACGCACTGGTGCTAGTGGGATTGCAAGTCGATCTGGGCGTTCTTTGCTGGGCGACTGCATCCCTAGCCCATTCCTCCTGTCTTCGCTTACCCCGCTGCCCTCCAGCAGCCCTGCAGCATCTGTGCCTGCTTGGGCATGAGCCAGCGAGCCCCTTGCACGCGAGGAATGCGAGCGTATCCACACCGTGAAGTAACTCACGCTGCATGTCAAGAAGCTGATCCCAGCGTAAGCCCCGATAATGCCCAGCAGCAGCCCCCCTGCAGTGCCAGCAGTGCACAGATCATTTCTCTCTTCCACAGCTCACAGGCCCGGGCAGTGGTTCCCTGCAGACTGCGGGGTCTCCCCTCTGCACCTCGCCAGGACGCAGTGCTCAGGCACAGAAGACAGAGTTTGCAGATGAGACCCTGTTTTGCAGTGCAATGCATGGTCTGGACGTATAGCTGCTAGCTTGCTTTCAGTGTATCACACACGGTGGGTTTGCTTTTGTGCGTGTTTGTGGCGCCAGACATGGCTTTGTGTTCAGGAGCAAGCAATGCACCGCTATTTGGTATTTGTGGATGTTGTGGGAGTGGGATTCAGTACAGACATTGTCTATGCAAACAAGATAGAGAATTCTCCCCTCAGCATCTCTCTTTTAGGATAATGTTTCCTTTCCTTCCCCTGCTAGAGAGCTTTCTGCTTTAATGCACATCCTGCATTGAGCTGGGTGACTAAACCCCAGCCAGTGATTTATTCGGTGCTGTTTAACCCACTGTGATTCTGAATTCCTTGCAGTGCTAGGCTTTGTTATCTGCAACAGGACCAGAGCTGGGCCACTCAGTTTTGGGGACATGAGCATAACGCCTTCAACTGGATGAGGCTCCTGGGGCAAACACATTGCTGTTCCCGAAGCTGCTTCCACAAACTTTTTGTCAGCCCAGCATCGGTTCGGTCCTGGAGGCCCCAGCTGTGCACCGGACTCCGTGCCTGGCTGCCGCAGAAAATGCGAGAGAGGGAGCAAGAGAAAACAACACTGCAAGATGACCAGGCCATGACATTTACCACCTCCCCTCCACCAAAAGAAGAGATCTGAAATCATTCCTGCCTGCCCTGGATTTGCCATCCCTGTTTGCAGTGGGGAAGGTGAGACAGCTTTGCCCAAGCCCCCGGCGCGAGCCTGCAGCAGGGCTGGCAGCTCAGCTGTACCTTAACAGAGACTGCCATCTCGGGTGCTTTATGGTTTTTTATCTTGGCCAAGGTGCAGAGCCCCCCAGCATGCACAGCCCCATCCAAGTACCTGCTTTTGTCTTCAAATACGCTTTTGAAGGAGGTCTTTTGTGGCTATTAAGCCATCACGGGCTTTCGAAACCAGTGCAGGTCTCCCCCCGCAGGGCCCAGGAGACGATTACAGTGGATTACAGATGAGGTAGATTTTTAAGTTTAAAGAACCCTGCCTTTGGCATTACTCCCCCACCCCTGGGCCAGGGAAAGGATGCTCAGCAGCTTTGAAACCTGAAGGGGCCAGAGCAGCCCCCAGGCTGCTGCTGGAAGACGCTGGTGGGTCCAAGTCTGAAGAATTGGCACAAAGGGGCTCAAAAGTTAACGCAGGGCAGTGGAGGAAGACGTGACTTCCTCTAACCATCACCTTCAGGCACTGCAGACACCAAGAGGAAGACTGGGGGAGGGAGGGGTGTAGGATGTGTTTGAAACCCACTGGGTGCTTTTTGTGTCTGGGGTATGGATGTGAGGCAGTTTCTCCTAAAAATGTCCAGATCTTTGGGTTGATATCAAAATAATTCAAGCGTGCCTTACTCTAGTGAAAGCTCACTTTCACGTGCTTTTCCAAACCACCAGTGGTCCGTGAGCGATGTCCTTGTGTTCAGCCACCTTCCCGTGGGCAGGTGCTGCACCACTGACCAACCGTCCTGCTGCACACGTGCGTCCCCTCCGGACGGCAGGACGTTGCCTCACCCTGGCCGTGACACCAGGAGGGGAAGGGGTCTCCCAGAGCAGGCCCTCTCCCACTCTGCCAGTCGGCTGCAGGCAAGGGGAGCCCTGCTCCCTGCCCTCGGGGACCAGTGGCTGCTTTTCTTCTGACCGCTGGGTTGGTGACTCAACAATCCCAGCTGCAAAAAGATTCTGAGGGAAACCAAAAGCCAATTAAATACAGCCCTTGTCACAGCTGTAAATTAGATACTCTAAGAACTGTCACGTGAAATGAAACCTGTGTTTTGTCTGGTCCACTGCTGTACCAAGGCATTTAAATAAGTAAACGCCTTTTCCGTATGGAAAATGCTGAGGTGGTTCATTACCTGATTGAAGAACATGTTGGACTTCAATGCACTGCACGGTGCTAACTGGCAAGCAGGGATCTTTCAAATCCTCAAGCAACAAAATTCAATTAGATGGAAGAGATTCAATTATGCTTTAAAGGGAACCTGGCTATGAGCATGCAGGATATGGCAGGAAAATGTATGAGGAAGAACTTCATGGAAAGGAGCAATTATTTTATCAATAGCACTTGCAAAGCAAAATTTGCTCATCAGTCCCAAATGGAAGCCCAAGTAACTGAGCATTTAAGAAGATGATACACGGACCAGAATGGATTTCAGCTGGATGTAAAGGATGAGAGCCTCAAGCAGGCTTACGTAAGTTTAATTTCCATGCAGTTATCAAGGGAGGTTTCGGTCCAGTGACTTCATACTATTTGGTCCTGGATACTGGATGTTGTAACAAGGACACAGGACTTCAGCAGCAAGTACATCCCAATCCCAATTCATTAAGATAAACTTTTAGAAATTGAATTGGCTTTGAGTCTGAAGATGCCAGTTCCTCCTCCCCCAGCATCTCTGCACAATGTTACTTCAGTGAAAAAAAGCACAGGGAAAAGTCAAACACTGCAAAAGAACACAGACATTTGAATTTAATAAATTATAAAATTAAAGATTCTAATTTGTATATACATTTTTAATATACAAGAAATGGCTATTTATTGCAATTTCTGTTAAGGCATATGTAAGTGAATGGAAGTTGCATACAGATATTCAGATGAACATAGCTAATACTGTGCATTGTAGGTGAGTAAATAAGACATTAAATGCATTATGTACTAAAATAAAACATAAAACCCTTTGAGTACTGGTAAAGCACCATTTATAAAATTCTCAAAATATCTGAAAGCATTCTATGGAGATGTTGTGAGATTCTAAATACTGAATGGATATATGAATATAAAAAGTGATGCATTCATAATAGATTACAGAAATTTTTAAAGGAATGTTAGTGGAAGAAAACAGCAGTAGATTTGAACCAAAGGAACCAGAATTGGTTTGGTTTGAGATTTTTTTTTTTTTTTTTGAAGGGGCTGACAGTTTGATTTTAAGCTTAGACAAACAGGAAAATGGTAACTTAGAGAGCTGTGTACTTGTATGGTTAGACGAACAGATGTCACAAATGCATTGCTTAATGGGAGTACATTTGCTTCAGTTCTCAGAGCTGAGAGTCTCTACAGGAATATAAACCAGTTTACTTCTAAATCTGCTCTCTTTAGTTACTGGGGATTACACTACATTAAAATACTACTCTGCCTCATTGTGTCTCAAAATGCAGTACTTGGGCAACAGCAAAATGGTTAAAGGAGACATATGCTGATGATGCTCTTGCCCATTTACAGCACTGTAGAAAAGAGGATACAGTTGACAAAGTTCAGCCAACCAATAAATGACCAACATTTCCACTGCATGACAAGGAACAAATATCCGCTTACCCGACCTATTGCCTTGTGCTGCTTTTTCTTTATCAACAGAGCTCTGCTCTCTGTTTTCCAGTACAAGTGTGGTACATGTGCTTAGGAAACCACCATCGTGGGGAATGGCTAAAAAAACATCATCAGAGATACGCATGTCAGCTTGAAAAGAAGGCATCTTTCCTGGTATACGCAGACTTCTTTTTTTCTCACACAGCAAAACTGTAAAGAGAAGGCAGCTGGTGCCCCTGCTCCAGAAGGAGATGGGCCAGTCTGTATCTGGGCAACCCTTCAAATGTCATTTCAGTGTTCCCCAAACAGCAGCTAGAAAAACATTCAGTAGAATTAAAAATAGTGAGAAATAAATCAAATTAAAACCCTAAAAAGGTGAGACTGAAAAAGGAGCAAGCCCTTCCTAAATGCAGATGCCACTAGGCATTGCATCAGGTCCCTAATGAGCACCAGATGCAGCGTGGCACCACACCAGCCTCCGGGGAGGCTGCTCCCGATCCAAAATGCAGCAGAAGTTTCCACCTTATCTGGAAAAATGCTTTTGGTCTGTTTGATTGAGAACTGACTCACTCTGGAGAAAAAGCAAAGCAGTCAAGTTTCTGTACTTTGAACCAGCTTTGCAAGTCCAGCCAGGGTGTCTGTGCTGTACGAGAACGAACCCCCCGAGCATCACCCCTCGCACCGTGGTGCTGACCTTGCCCAGCCTACAGCAGCCCTGGCCACTGGGGGACACGACTGGAAGTGCTCAGCACAGAATCGCCAAATCCCTTCTGAAGACTGGCTCGCCGCACTGGAACGTGCCTTTGCTGCTGCTGTTTGCAGAAACGTCACTTGGAGGTGCACCAAATAAATTCCTGCCCCCCTTGCTATTGGGACGCAACTTAAAAGCCCTTTGGAGAGAAGAGGCTACTCGTAAGACAGCGTTTGAGCTGTGGGCACTTCCTCACACGGCGTTTCTTCACAGTGCCTGGGTGACTAAGCCTACTCCTGATGCTAAGGAAGAACAGAAGCTGTTACATGAGTTACCTCAGTCTTCTGTAGGCCAGAGAAATGGGTCTCCACAAAGTCCCAGAGAGTAAACAGGTACCAACCAGGGAGCAAACGTTCACCTCCCCACCTGCGTACCTCCAAGCCCCAACCCTTCTCTGTCCTTGGGTTTGGTGGGGCTTTTTCCTAAGTTTATCATATGCTTGGATATGCTTCTAGGCTATGACAAAGCTTGGGTTTGTGTGGGTTTTTTTTGTTTTTTTTTTTTTCATTGTCCACAGACCTAAAAGCAGGATAACAACTTGAAGGGGAAGAGATGAGTTTTGCACTAACCACGTCTGTGTGAAGGAAATATGAAAAGCAAGAAATACTCACTATGACTACAGGCTGTGAGCCCAACTACAGCTTGCTCCTCCTGTGGCTCAGCAGCTGGAATGATGTTGTTTCAGACACATCTTCCTTACTTACAACTAGCATGGTGTTTTTTCCCCTTCAGTGCACATTACCACATAGCTCTGTTTTACACCAACGTGCCCTGACCCTACCCTGTTACTGGAACTTGCCCTGTCTGTAGGCAGCATCTTCCCCGGGGCTGCTGGAGCAGCTTGCTGCAGAACAGGCACGGCAGCCAAACCAGCTCAGAGAGGCCGGGGGTGTCTGCTCCTCCCTGCTGCTTTGCTGGCTGCTGCTTTCACATCTGCAGCCACATCTGCTTGGCCCAGGAGATGTTTCCTAATGCTCTGGACTTTTATCAGTCTTGTTGTGCTTCCCGGTCTTCATGGCCTTCAGTGTAACTCCTATCCCCCTACCATCTGAGCTGCTCCCCAACACTCACCCGAGCGTACCACCGCAGCCCTTTCTAAGAAGGGACTCTTGATGCTGTCACACCAGCTGAAAACATTCCTTCTCTGCTTCACCTAATATCTCCATCAGGCTCTTTTCTTAAACCAGGCTCTTGTCTTTCAAAGGTTTCTGGCGACAGTTCAGGCCATTTCAGTGCTGCAAAGACTGCTTTTCCTGCAAGCTGGAGGATGAAATCTTACTCTCGGAATGGAAAATCTGAACCAGACCTACCGAGCAGTAAAAGGAGGATTTCAGGGAAGTCGTAGGCTCTGCATGAGGTTGACCAGCAAAGAGGAAACAAATGAAAGAGTCCAAGCCAGGAGACAGGAGAAAAACAGCTCAGATGCCACCTGCAGAAGGAAGGCCACCAGTGTGCGCTGCCAGCCTGCGCGGTGTTACTGGGAGAGTTTCCAGGGCTGGGAGGAGAAAGGACAATTTCCTCACCTGCTTCCAGAGTCCCTGTACAAGCACAGACCTGCTAAAACGCACACCTCAACCAGGAGGCCAGTGGCAGCTTCTCTACTGCTCTTCACAGGCTCCAGATACAGCCTTCAGTGCCTAATTTACTCGCTATTCTGTTGGGATGGCAGAAATAATTCTGACATTAGATGCTGAAGGCTGGATCTTACCGACCTCCCCATCGCCCAAGACCTCAAGCACAGAATAATCCCAAAACTAAACAGCTGATCTGAATTTGTCTTCTGATCTCCAACCAGGAATTCGAAACGACCAGTGAAAACCATGATGACCCTGAGGGGAAAGGAAGTACTCAAAGGGTTGTCAGGTTACACATCATAAAGTTTCTAGCAGACCTGGTACTGTGTGTGTGTGTGGATGTACATGTAGGGGCACAGGGAACAATTGTTCACTTCTGTGCCAATAAAGCTGTACTAAGGAAAAGATGATAACAAAAAAAAGATTTACTCCAAAATAACCTTGTCCTATGGGAGAAAAAAAAAATGTTTTCCTAACAAAGCACCAAAGAAAAGGCAACAAGAGTCCAGTCACCTTTAACTTAAACAGCATGTGGGCAGAAAAAAAATCAGACCAAGAAAAAAAAGCACCAACCAACAAAGATCACTGAGGCTGTTGCATTATATGAATGGATACTTGTAAACAAAAAGACTAGGCTGTCATCAGTCCAAGTTGGCCGGACCTATAAATGTCTTGCATGTATTCAAATGGTTAGGAGAATCCTTTGAAATTGTATATGGAAATATGTAAACTACTGGTTGTCGGTTTTTAATTTACATATAAATATATGGCTACAGAATTTTCTATGTATTTTCTTATGCAGTCCCGGTTAAGAAAGCTACCTAAGCACATGCCCAGCAGCAACCACATGAGCAGCTTGACTGAAGTCAGCTGAACTTAGTCTGGCACGTCCTTAAGTACCTTCCTGAACCGGGGGCTGAGTTAGTGCCTGGCGTTAAGCAATGCACGGAAGCATCACAGGATTGCTGACCACCTGCTTGTCAGTATTAAAGGGATTTTTAATGTCTTGGGACCATTTTCCTCCATCACAAACGTAACTCCCATTACTATTCCCAAGCAGTTTTACACAGGCATAGTAGACTTAAAAGAGCCCATAAACAAAAAAAAACCTGCTAACCTGGCCTAGGTATTAAGGTTTGTTTGGATTCAGTGAAATGCTGTAATATTGCACTAATACTCTACTGTACCCTGAAAACCTAGCCATCAAAGTGTTCTGATTAGCACTTACAAAACAATCTGTCATTTCCATTTATAGTAGGCTTTAGAATTTGGCATCTCTGCCATAGCACCACTTTGATTTTTCCCCATTTTTAGTCTCTACGACATGGGCAATAGTATGATGTTGGTTAACATCTCTATAAGAGAAAAATGTTGTTTGTGCCATATTTCCATTTTAGTTTATTTTTCTAAGAGTCTCTTTTTTCCTTTTCTCAGCAATCAGCTCCTGGATTCTTTGATTCCTTGTCCTTTCGTAAGGTATCCTCCTCCGTGTAATGATGTTGTGCTGTGATACTTCGTTATCTAGCCCATCGATTTTATAGGGAACGTCCACCGCATTAATTTCTGGGTGCTCCTCGGTTGCATTGGAAAGAGGCATGTATGTTTTAGAAACATGAGGAGGACTGGTGGCAGGCTGTGTGGTGGAAACTCCCGTGAGAGGGCTGAGGGTTGTCAGGAACTCCTCCTCAATGACATTATTCTTATTTACGTTAGGACTGGTTGCATTGCTTTCCTCTGTTACGTTGTTGTACATATTACAGGACTTGCAACAGAGCTTATTGTAACCGGGAATTGAACAGTACCGAGAGAGAACTTCCATGCGACAAAACATTGACTTGTCTCCTTGACAATGATCTTCTGAAAGAGAAAAAGGGAGCAGATAAATAAAGAGCATCTTCACGTTAATCAGAAAAAGAAACACAGCTGAAGCTTTGGCAGTGGGCTGAGGGTTTGGTATTTAACATGGGACGGGAAACTGGCAATTGAGCCTTCTATCAGCAGAAGCAGATTTATGTCAAACCTAAAACCTGACTCACTTGAAGGGAAGTGAAACCTGATCTAAACCCTGCGTGGTGTCCCCATCCACACTATAGATCTGAACACTCTAAGTTTTGGCTTCACATTCTGCAAGTGCTACCTTGAAGACTGTGCAGCCACGATGACATGTTCCTACAATGGCTTAGAGTTCAAAACACTCCAGTAGTGCTGTGTTATTGCTTAACACCGCCTTAAACCCCAGAAAGTCACCAAGGTTTATATTAAGAAATCTTTTTTCCTTTGCTCCTTTTAATGTTTTTATGCAATCTAATGGTGACAAACCAAAGTCAGGTGGAATTTATATTTACCTTGACTGCTTCAAGAAAGTCAAGTCCTATTTCTGTGTGAGCAATGCAACTCTCAGAATTAATCCATTTCCCACTGGAGTGATTTTTTTTCCAGGTACCCCTATTCTGAAAATGGCAGCATTGCCTGAGCATTTCCCTTCCTTGAAAAAGAAGTGGTGCATTTAGCATAAGCTTTTCTCCTCCTCCTAGAAGGGAGCTGGTATTTTTAGGCCAACAAACTCCAGTGGTATGGGGCCAAGCCAGTCCGTTAATGACTGGAAGACTCAGTAAAAAGTCCTGATTTTTGTGTCTCTGAGTGAAAAAAACATAATAAAAGGGAAAGACTGATAATGTATAGGTTCTAAGCTGTCAACATCTGTTAGGACAATCTGCACTACAATAGAGGTATCATGCCAGATCCTGGTCTTGCTTAATCGTAGGTGGCGTGACGTAGGCTAAGGTGTTAAAGGGGAACAGATCATACTATTTTATTGTCTAAGAGACACTAACTGAAGTCTACTCAGAGATGACTCAAGCCCATGTGATTTCTGCTCAGAGGATGTGAGGACTGTATGAATTGGTGGTGGACGGATGGCGAAGGGTTAGCAGGCTCCCTGGAGAGAAAGCTCCCTGACCTCCATCCTACAGACAAGCTCCATATCTCCTGTGCCTCAAGGGTGAAGTAATGGAGCCAGGAACTACCGGGAACTGCAGGGAAGGAAAAATCCCAACACAGCCCAGGCTGAAAGAAACAGGAATCAGAGGGCTTGCAGGAGAGGAGAGCGCCAAGGAGAAAGGCAGACGCACCAGCACTTGGCATAATCAGTAACAAAATATTTTCTCTGTGACCACAGTGCTGAGACAGATGAAATCACTTCTGCCTCTCTCCTTGCTCTTCCTACATCTCCACCTACTCTTACGGTAAAAGATGAGTAACTCCAATTACTCGCCTTTATTCAGAGCACACGTGATCACACAGCGTGTTACTGGAGCTCGCATTTTACCATCCTGCTAGGAATACTGACTTACCCTGTCAGCAACCTTATAACAAAGTAGAGAACCAGAGCAGATTCAGAGATACCAAGTGAACTCAGAAAGTGTAGGTGTCGCCTCTTCACTCATCCTCAGTTAACAAAATAGGGCATTATAGGTGTTTAATTGGCAAACATATCAGTCTAAAATAAACTAATAATTATTGCTGCTGCCTTAAAATTCTACTGATGACTGATAAAGGTGAAAACATCTTTCTTGCATTGTATTTATGCCCCAGTTGTTGCATTTGTTGCAGAAAAACAAAATTCTCATTCCTATTTTCAAATGCATCAATTCATTTTCATAGTTTTCAAACGCTAAACTGAGAAGCTGCTGGAAAAGAAAAACAACTCCTTCCTTAGGAACCTAAGAATAGTACTTAGGTTTTGGACATGTTTTCAAACCAGCCTTTAAGAACTGGAACTGTTAGTATCTGCAAGCATAACTCTATACAAAGGACTGCATGTGCCTATACAGCTTTACATATTTTTTACATACCATGTAGAGTCCTCTTTGAACATTCTGCCTTGTGTTGCATCACTTTAATGCAAGCTTCTCCAAATGGCTTGCCAAATAAAAGTCAACAAGCATAACACTTAAATGTAATTTCAACAAGGCAGATCTGGTTTTGGCTTTGTAAGAATCACTACAAGCACCTTTAGAAAAATGCCTTTTTTCTATCAAAAATATGTAATGTCAAGCTTAAAAATGCATGAAAATAAAACTGCATTAAGTAATATGCTTAGTGACATCTGATAAGATATGTAAATAAACTTTGTATCTTATGAATGTCAGAATGAAATTTTTATCCTCTAACCAAACCAAAATATCCAGATTTGCTGAACTTTTATTTATTTTTACTTGCAGTATGCATGACAGACTGAAAGTATATCTCCAAAACATCAGTAAGAAAAAAATAAATCAGTTTCACAGTCACTTTGGTACACATTAGTCTCATAAAAAATATTGAAAAGCAAACTGAATTGGCACATCTTTAATATTATGTTAAATACATACAAAACACTAATAAAATATCCCTGATAAACCAAAGTGCATATAGACATAGTGCACAATGCCCAGATACCTTATTGCACCATTCTCTATAGCCACCCATCTCTTGAAACATCACTAAACATTGTCTATTTAAAGGTAACAGTCATGAATATATTTATACAGTTAAACACCAATTATTTTACATAACAGTATTCAGTGCCAGATACGTGTCTTTGCTTTTTCATCTTGTCATGTAAATTGTTAACGTTTCAAGAAATTATCATATTAACAGCAAAATTTAAATATGTGATCACATGATAATGACAAGTTTGAAGTGCTACACTGTTGAAGATCCAAAGATTCAAAAATGCCACTTTTCTAAAGAACATGATCAATGCAGTAAGGTAGTAATTTGCTCCAAGACTGCGGTTTTAAAACTGATACGTTTCTACTATTGTTACTGACTGTCACAAACAGTTTTATGATTTGTGAATTCCAAATCTTCAACACAAACACGTACAGTGAAGCAACAATGCCAGTTAAATTTCAGTAAGTCAGGTAATGATCCTGTCTTCATGAAGATATGGATATGCACTGTGCAAATTAACCTCGGATTAAATTTACTGCCTTCTAGTAGTTATCATTCAAGTAAAAACACTCCATATGAAGATTAACTCAAGGTACCAGTGTACTGTTTATATTTAAAGCTGGATCTGGTAAATTAATGCCATTTACATTTCAACATTAAGGCATTTTTCTAAAATTCTTCTTCTAAGCAAAAAAAGCAATAAAAATTGAGGTAATTCTGTAGTAGTTCACACTGTTATGTTTGCCAGTTGACACATCTATAGAGCACACACGCACGCGCACGCACACGCACACACACACGCACAAACCATATCAGTCAAGTCAGACATGCACATGGTGAAAAAAGACCAAAGGTGTAATGAGTATAAATAGCTCCTCGCTGAGCAGCTGGAGACATCATAGTCAATGAAAATGTCATATTGCCTCAACCAAGTAAACAAAACAACACCACACAACCTGCAACACGGGCCATGCCTGTTTTGCTTCGTTTTTGTTTCTAAAGCGAAAGTAAACAAAACTGGCAAAAATTGCGTGACGGGAAAATGAATGCAGCTTTTCACAAGGAAAAATATCTCAAACCACCACCAGGAGTTTGGCGAGAGCAGACAGCATCATAGCAGCACTTCAAGTACCGACAAGAACTGAGCATCTGGTATCAGTGAGCCCTCCACAGGTCACAAACACAAATGTTAGGGTCAGGAATAAAAAATGAGCAGCAAAGGTGAGTAAAGCAACAGCACCACAAAGGAAAATGGAATGAATAAATTCTTTCATTCAACAGACTACCCTGTCAGAAAACTGAAATTACAGCGTTATGAGATTAGGGTCTTCAGATAAAGAGAACTTTAGCACTACAAGGTGTCATTATTGTGATGTGATCACATTCACAATAAGTTCTCAGTTTTGCTATCAAACTGAACATCATGAACCATTAAGAGCCTTTTTTCACCACCACCAAGCAACAAGCAAACTGATCCCAGCTCCCCTTCAGAGGACTGCAACATACTGTGGAGATCCAACTTCACACATCCAACACTTCATGACCTCCACCACCAGTGCTACACAAGCTCCAGAGAAGAAAGACACCGAGCATCAAGTGCCTGGTGTGAAAAAAAGATTCAGCCCAAGATTTAAACTTGGCAAAGTCAAGGGAATTTTCCGCATAGAGAGAAGAAGAGAGCAAAAGGCAAAGTCCACATTCGATGTGGCATGCATTTAAGGGCAAAGGCAGAGTTATAAATGGGTCTTTTACTTGAAGATATTTTCTGGATGGGGTAGTCTGGATCAGGTCTCGACAGCCACTGTATCATGTAGGTTTTCTTTGAAGGATCAGAAACATTTCCTTGAATAGAGGAAAAAAAAAAAAGATAAAACATAGTATATATTAGCATTAAGTAGTTGGCCTGTCGTAAGTGGATAAACTAGGACAGTGAGTGAGTAAGTGGGCTCCAATGGCAAAGTAGCCCTGGGAAGGATGATGGTCAAGCTGTGTAATTTTGGGCAGGGAGTGTTGTTTCTCTGGTTTGCTACAACTTGTGCCCAGTACTTGACAACGAACACTGAAGGCAGCCTGAATGCCAGTCTTCCAGCAGTACTTCTCACAGCAGCATTAAATATGTCCTAAAATACATCCAGTTTAGTCTAGTTATACTGTCTATTATAAACCTTTGTATTGGAGACCATAACTGACAGCTTGGTCCTTAATTAGGAATCAAAAGCTACCTTGAGAAATACATCAGGAATAAAAGAAAAACAGGAATTACTTAATAACAGGAGCGTGTAAAGCAATTTCACAAGTGTCATTTGCAAACAGCTGAAAGGCTAAGAAGGACAAAGGCATTAGTGTCCTGGACTGAGTAGGAACAGATTTATTGTAGCTTAAAAGAGTTAGGTAACTCCTGAAGACACCTTGTGCTTGACAGAACAAAAAAGAACCCTGGGATTGCCACTGGAGGTGGGCAAAGCCAAGAGGCATCTTTGTACATGATGCCTTTGACTAGCCACAGCCCAGCACCCTCTTGTCAAGCCCAGCACTTCTCAGAGGCGTAGGGCTGGACTGAGGCAGTGCTTCTCACCCAGGGGAGCCGTTACCGCCACGCTGAGGTCTGCCCCAGGCTCTCTCACACTGCGCTGTGGCAAGCAGTGCTCCTCACCCTGCATATAAAACAACCACGTGCCCAGGAAGCCCCTGGCCATACGGCAGCTCTATGTTTCTAAAGTCTGCTTAAAAGCTGGGCTACAGAGAACTAGCACCCAGGCAAACATATCACAAATTCAATGAAGGCATTCAAACAAATGCAATCACCATTATTTTTTTTCGGTAATATATGCTAGAAAAGCCAAGCACTTACTTGGACATGGAGGTAGTCTGCAAATCCTTACGGTCTCTGGTTTAGCTTCTTTACAAAGGCCGATAACATTGTCCCTGGTCCGGCACAGGACTGAGCGATCCTGCGTGCCATTGCCACAGCTGACGGAGCACTGCAAGGATATGCACCAGTTAGACCCCGAGTCACTCTTTGAAAACAACAGGTTAGAAATGATTTTTTAAATTTTAAACCACTGCATTTGATTTGAGCCAACATGGTACATTATTTGAACCAGTGCAGTACCTTCAGTAACTAAACAAGAGGGAGTGCTACTGCTTTTTGTGTCATACAAATATTTGTGAAACACACTGAGAAAGAGCTAATGGTTTAACCAGTATAGAAACAACAGCAAATGTGAGGCATCTATTTTCAGTATGCACCAGGGACAGCATTGCTTGTGGTATCTATTAAACCTAGGGAGGATAAAAATTGTGTGTGTTTATATACATGGCACACTTCCAAAATGAAATGTTGTATCTACATATACAGCCGCATTTTTTAAACAATTTAACGGGGAAATACTGAGATGAATTGTAAAGATCTTGTGTATCAGAATTATAAGAATAATGTTATAATATTGTGCTCACATTTCTTGCCATTAGATAACTGCAAAGACTTGCACATATGAATAGATGGAGCTTCTTATTACTCTACTAAATACTGCAGCAAGAAGGAGTCTGTGCACAGTGGCATTACTTTCCTTGCTCACACAAGGAGTGTGCCAAAGAGCCAGCAATGAAAAGCACAAAATGCCCAGCTCCTGACACTTGTTACAGCAGTGACTCAATCCTGTTTTGCCCATAGTAATGGAAAACAAAAAAGGTAGCAGAGAAGTTGCTCTGTGAACAGCTGCCCTGTGTATCCTTAGGAAACTAGGTAAAAAACTCTGTCCTTTGGCTTATGGAAAGAACATTAGGACACTGAGCAGTTACATCTTCTGAAGGCCTTTACATCAAAGATGCTCACACCTTTTGATCTCCATGAGTGTTGGTGCCTAACTTTCTTAGCTGCCCTTAACCACAGTAACTGAAAACTTGCATGTCTTCTTTACTTGAAAGAAAAAAAAAAACACTGACAAAAGAATAAATTGCCTTTCTCTCAGCTTAAGTCAACAGGTAAACAATTGTGAGCAGAATAAAGAGTAGGTAGAAGTCAGCTTTCCTGACCCTGACATCATAATGGAGAGAGGTGGCTCATGGGCTCTGAATCATCCATCACCACTTTAGGATGGTTTTACTGGGCATCTTTACTGGGCACTGCCACCATCTCTCCATCTAACTCACTTTCTGTGACATTAGTAACAGTGGAAGCCAGAGACTCTCTGTGTAGGTATTAGTTTATCACCTTAAAGCACTTGAACAGAAAGCACAGAACAAACTCTCCATGATTTTCTTCCCTGCTTCATAAGAAATTAGTTGCTTGAGACCCCCAGAAAGAGACTAACCTGCGACCAGGGTCCTATTCTCCACTGTGCTGGACAAAGCTCCCGGTTGCAAGGCCTCCTGCCTTCTGGACGATCATTGTTGCAGTACTTGGTATGAACAGACCGATTTGTATTATCGTGCAGGGGCTGGATACATCGCACAGATCGCACTTGGTATCCTGTTTTCCCACAGCTTTTGCTGCAAGGCTCCCATTCTCCTGTAACCCATCTGGGTTAGTGAAGAAAGAGTATGTTAAACAAAATTCTCTGTCTCCTAAATTAGATGAATTTAAACTGTCTGTTAAACTGTAACTCTTAAACAGGGCGGTTAACAGGATGTTAATATTGGTTCTGATATGGAAACAGAAGAAGACAAGGAAACCAACAAGCAGTTCTGGGGGGTGTTACTTGACCACGTCCCTGAAAAAATCGGTAATAAGACCCAGATCTTCAAAAGCACTCATCTTCCAGTTAGTATCTCTGAAGACTCTTTCTCCTAAGTTGGTACATACATGTATCTGAAGATTACTTTCCACACTAGAAGGACAAGGCCACATGGTTCTGAGCTGTCCTGTTAGCACATCTGACCACTCTAACTAGGATTGATTTACAATTCTTTGATTGATTTTTATTTTGATTGATAAATTGATTTACAATTTATACTGCAGTCAAAGCTGTTTGCCAGAGAACTGTATTAGATCCATTTACTAATTGAAATCCATCACCTCTTATTGAATGTTATGGCAGATTTAGCTGTAAAGAATCTTGAAGAAACTCATATAAGATGAAATTCACATTTTTTTTTAATGTAAAGGAAGCCTAAATGGTCTCAGACTGAATATAAATGGCCTCCCTTACTAAGTTTGAAAACGCATTAATTCCACTGGTTTGAACTGAAAGGAATGTGTGTTGCTGAACACTTACATAACCTTTTACTTCACATTACTTTTGCCTTTCTTTCAGTCATTCAAAATGCATTTTCCCAAACACAAATTTAATAATGTTTAATTCTTAACAGAGAATGGAATTGCGTATTTTTGGAAAGGAAAAGTAAAGAAGCATTAAAAACACCCCAAGGAGCCAGTGCTTTGAATATGCCCAATATGAAATTTCAGCTTTGCAGGACTAACATTTTCATCCAGGGATTGAGTCACCGTTTTAAAATATCATATTAATGCTGACACTAGATCCAACTTGACAAGACCTTTTTTGCCTTAAGGGCATCTAGTAGAATATTTCTTCAACTTTGATATTATGTAGGTAAGGCTGGGGTTTGGGCATGGGTATATATTGTTCTCTAGCAATAACTCTTTATCACTCTCCCTGTCCATATTTTTCTTGCATACAGGTTTATGTATTACCATTGTGAGATGCTTTCCAACTGTGACAGTATGACATTCAGTCACTAGTATAATTATTTTCGATGGTCCCTGTGAGCATTTGTACAATCAAAGCTCTGCTGAAGTACCACACTACAGACAAAGCCTCTATTCATTTATCTCTGGGATAAGTGTTACTCTTGTTTTGCTTCATTTGCTTTGATTTTAAGGTGGCCCCTCCAAGACTGCATATAAAAATCTGGTCTGTAATTTTTACGTCAAAAGCAGCCAACCCAAGGGTGCTGCTGATTTTCCAGGTCCTGGTGCACTCACGAGCTGTGCACCAGCTGTCCCCACAGCCGGGTTCTCACAGCACTGAACCCCAGCATCATAAATGTTTGGTCTGGGGGAAGGCAACACTTCACCGAAAATCAGAAGGTCTGAGTTCAAAGAGTGTAAATCAATTTGGACATGGGACAAGGTCACCCATGGTTTGTAATGTGGTGTAGATGAACACTTCACTGATCATCAAAACTGGATCAAGCATTACAGACATATTGTAAGGAACTTAGAGAAGAGCAACAAGGACAGACAGGGACTAAAGGAAATTTAGGAAGACTACTGAAGGCTTTGTTATAATCAAGTATGGGAAGATACAGAGCTTTCTATAAATATTTACAGAACGCAGATATCTGCAAGAAGCAAATATTGTTCAATGTAAACAGGATTCATGGGATAAGCTTAACCAAAAAATATATATAATCTGAAGAAATATCCTGAGTTTGAAGTGATTGTCCTAAAGTATTCATAAAATCCTGTTTTTAGAAATAGTCAAGAAGTATCATAGGCACAAGGAAAAGTATTAAACTCCCAAGTTAAGCAAAAAGCAAAGTGGCAATTTCATCCAATTTTCTCTTTGTAACCTATTGAAATTACACAAGCTGTGGAGCCCAGAGCCATGAGTTCTAAGGTGATTTTAGTGATAAGTCAAAGATGATTTTTTTTCCCATTAACAGTGATGCAGTAGCATATTAGTGTGGTTCTGGGTGTTGCAGAGCTTCATAACATCTCTTAAATAATTGCCTCTCCTATGTATAAATGTAAAATGCTCCAATGCCATTCTGTGGAAACAGAGGCAACAGAAACACTCAGGAATCCAAGCACAATTTAAGATCCTACTGAGACTTTGTGGTACCTGGGTCTAATTATATTTGTAGCTGAAAGAAGAATACAGTCCTTTCTAGAGAGTCTGAGATACGATCGTTAGGTCGTTACTTCAGTTCCAACAAATAAAAGTTAAACCCTGACCCATGCTGAGTTTATGGGCATAGTTTCTTGACTTTTCTCGTTCAAATCTATTTTGAAAGGAAGTTAGGAAATATTGTGTGATATGTTCTACTTATTTGCTGTGTTTCCTGGAATCCAGACTTAGTCCCCAGAGGTAAAAGCTGAGATCAACATACTCCTTCCTTGTTGCAGTAGCAACACAAGGAATACGAGTCCTGTGTGTGGCAGGGTAACCTGCTGCCAGTCAAAAAAGCACCTGAAAAATGTGAATAAAAATATTCATAACAATTGACTATGTACAGCAAAGATGAACATACACCAGGTGTACCATGCCATATGCGGACAGCCAGAGAAATCCAACACGCCAATTATTTTTCCCTGTATTTACATGTTCAAAAATATGCTGTGAACTCCAGAAAGATTTGGGTTTGAGAGGATGTGTGACATTGGTTTTCTTATGTAGCACTCAGTAAATTTGTTCTTACATAATTAATTCACACTGTGTAAAATCAGCTGGTATAAATTGAATCTATGTCTATTTTTTATTACCTCAAGATGGCCTGAACACAAATGCCTGGATCAAGACAGCACTTCTTTTCTAATCCAACTTATTTCAGAAGTGACAGGAACCAGTATTCCCAGGAATGGTATTTCTACAAGCAGAATATAGCATCACACCCTCACAGTCCTGGGTCTCTGCAATGATGTACAGATGTCCTTAAGAGCCCTTAAGTTCAAGCAGCCATGCATAAAGTTGGAAAAGCAGAGATCAAGCTTAAGCCACATTCTTTCAGCTGACAAGAGCTAGTTGGGCATAATGCCTATCACAGCTGCCACTGACCAGTGCTGGTGGGCACCAAGCAACGCTTACATGGGCTGGGAGCACTCCTGGAGATTGCAGACCCTGCGAATGGGCTTCGGCTTCTGGATCAACTCGCAGTAACTCCGATGAACCATCTTGTGATCTGTCTTCCTCCGGCAGCCATACTTAGTGAATTGATAGCCTGAAGAAAAACACTCCTCTTATTTTCAGGACTGTCAGTTCTTACACAGGACTCAGGTTTCAAACAAAACTGCACAAATACACTGTCAGAAGCTGCAGTTTGAACTACAGGTGAATGCGCTACAAAAGGAACTGTCAATTGCACTGAATAAACACTTGAATTCACGTAGACCTAGCACCCAGATTTGTTCATCGCCTTTGTTTTTCACTACAGGCTATAATGCAAAAAACACCACCACCTAGCGTTTCAAACCTGCACAGCCACATTAAGGGGCTGAAACCTGCCGGTCATTCTGGTGGACGTCATCAGGGTCTACATCTCACCCCCAAAGCAGGGATCTTCACATTGCAAGGTCCACATCACAGGATGCAGATTTACTACAGGCCTGTCCCCACTGCACCATGATATTTGGCATCCTTGTGTCTCATCCAACTCTGGCACACTTGTACAATTTTTCAGTTTAACAAACATAACTCAGAAATAAGCCATCCCAGATCTGCCCCAAGAGCCATTTTAGTCAATTTTTTAACTCCATTTGCCACTTATTTATCATTTTTTTTGTAACTTAAATAAATCCCTCCTATACTCCTGGTCTCACTAACATCTTGTGGCAATGAATTTCATACATGGTGTTCATTCTTTCAGTTTTCTCTTAAACAATTTTGAATGCTTTGTTTTTTCGTTTTTACCTCCCCCACAAGGTCTTGAGCATTGGGACCATTTCTTCAGAGCCCATTCATATGTTACCGAGTCCTCTTCCAAAACATTATTGTTATCTACATTCAAGGAATCTTCATGGATCATGTACTTGTAAGTCAGAGATATCTTGGCACCACCATGAGGAATCACCTAGCAAGCAAAACAGATGTAGGCAAAAAAAGATTTAAAGACTGATATCAGAAGCTATGTGAGATGACATGAAATAGCAATCATCACGGTTCAGATATAAAAACATCCCCAGAGGGATTTAAACCTTTTAGCTGCACTCAACACACTTTTTTCTCTGATGAAAAAGTATCTCTATCCTTGTGACACAGTTTCTAAACTGCATATTAAAGACTGTTGTTGATTTAGACTGATTTTCCTTGCCAGCATTGGACTGACTTCACAATACTAAATTTTTTCCATCTCCCATCATAAAGGAAGGAAATGTTCTACTAAAATGATAACGGATAGTTCCACTAAAAGAAAAGGCAAATTCAAATGCAGCAACACCCGACAGAGGTGAAGAAAATTGCTTATATTTCTGATAAAACACAAATATTCTTATGATAATCCTGGGAATTCTGTGAGGCTTGTTACTTAATCCTGATAGAAGCATAAACTATTTAGAAAGAGTTTTTGCTATCCCACCAAGACAAATGCAATAAAACATAACTCAATGTGAATAGAGTATAAAATATTGGTCCTTTGAAAACCCAATTTTTATTCCTCCTTTGATGTTCAACTGGTGCAGACCAACGCGTTATAGCTGCTTTCAGAGGGATTCTGAATCAACCTGCTGCTACTTACTGTATTCTATCATTTGCCATTTTGCAATGAAAAAAAGAATATAGTTGCAAGGGTTTTGGAAGTGCAGAACTGGCTATGCCCTAACAAACTGAGCCTGGAAGCACAAGAACATCAGACTTTGCAGGATACATTTTCAAAACACGGACAGGAGGAGTTTTTATATCTATCTGTTATGAACCATTTTGACCTTTGTATTTTTAACTAATGCTCACATGACAGATATGGTAGGTAGGCTGGAGAGTCTTTATACAGTGACCATTTTCTTGGCTATTCACAGGAAATAATCAGGAGAAATGGTTGCTCAACACATAATCCTGAGTTATAACAACTCATACACAGCAATGAATTAGGAGAAAGGAATTAAAATACATCTTCTAGTGTCTTACAACTGAAGCACATGTCTTCTCGTAACTCACAAGAGGAATCTAAAATACATTATAGCTCATTACGACTCTGTAATCCTGACACTGTGTTCCGTGGAAGATGGTTTTCATTTGCCTTACCAGAATAACTATTCCATTACGCAGAGGCCCCATGGTCTGCACGGTTTCTCTGTCATCGTCATTCCGATATTCCCACTCCACACCCATGTCAATAAATACTTTAGAGTCTGGCACGTAGTTGTCTTCACTTAGAATGAATCTCCCCGTTTCACGATTTTTAATTGCTAGAAACAACATAAGAAATATGAATAGTAGAGGTTCACTTCACATCTCTGGTTTTGTTCTGCTCGTGTCCCAGTGGAAGAAGCAGAAAAGGCCAGGCACAGCAGTGTGCATTTTCCCTCTGTTCCCTCACAGGTTTGGAAAGACTTTTTCAGGTGTTTCACTGAACTGCCAGCGCTTTCCTGCTTGGCTCCAACATCATCAATCATTCTTTTCTTTCTTTTTCATAGCCTGCCTTGCCAGAGGAATAAGGCCAGCACAACCACAGTGTGTGTGCCTCTCTCTGCCTGCTCCAGACTAACGACTTCTCAACCCAATGGTCAAATCCGAGCCAATCTGACCACCAGCTGGGGGTCCCATGGCTCCTCAGCTCTTCCACATGTTCTATTACTTCTCCCTGAGAGAAAGGCTATTGGGCTAACCCACAGCACTCCCCACCACAAGAGAGAGGGAAGCTGGAAATCACAGTCCTTCTGCTCAGACACAGCCCTGATGGCAATACAGCCCTGTTGAAGCTCCTGTTGCTTTGCAGGAGCATGCTCTTACACACAACACGTGACTCCTTTGGTTCAGCTGCAATCAGTGTCCCTTCCTTCACTTACAGAGACTTCAGCCACGTTTGTATCAGGACTCTTGGGTCTCTCCTGAGACTGAAAATTTGTTCTCCCCATTAGAAGCAGCAGGGACTATTTGTTATTTACCACCAGGTTTTAACTCCCTTCTCTCTCCAGCAGCTGAGCACCCCCTCTGCCTCAGCACTGTCCCTGAGGGAAAGCCAGCTCTTTGTTTCCCCGTGCATTGCTCACCCCAGACTGACAGAAGAACCTCGTCTGAACCTGTGAGTGATGGCTCCTGCTCCACAGGGCAGGATGGGAAGCATTTACTGGCAAGAAGTCTGACTGACTCACGATACAATTAGTAGGCCATTCACTGTGAATCTACTTCCAATTACTAACAGCCTAGAAGACACTGCTTCTCGTCGATTACATGGCACTGTGAGGAGAGGATTTCAATTACTTCCTAAGCTGTGTGACTGATTGGGCAGCCTTGCATCAATACTGCTAGCAATGGGGCAGAATCTGCAACGGAGGGAATGCACCCACTGCTCCTGGGATGGAGCTGGAACGTGACTGAGGATGGGAAGCATGTTGTGTCATGAGAGATGTACATGAAGATAATGCATTGCAACCCATAAAGCAATTCAGCTCCTCTTCCAGCAGCTTTCACACATGCAGGGATGTTCTTGCTAGGACTCCACAGAATACAGCACAGGGAAACCAAATTGCCAAATAAGTTTCTTAATTTAACATACTTGAAGGAGGTATGTGATGTGGGAGGAAAATGGGTAAACAAATGCATAAACACATCGTGAGGCTCCAGAGACAAAAATAAACAGCAGAAAAAATATTCTGACTGAAATTTTTTCCTACTTGTTACATACTTACCAAGATTATGACTGGTAGCATCTGTTTCCTGTATAAGTAAATGTCTTGCACCAACAGGAATTTCAAACATCTTGATGTGCCCTTTATTGCAGTAGTTAAAAAGATAGTAACTGGTTAGTACGCATCAAACAGGAAGAGTCTGTCTTAGGTTTTTAAACAAACATTATTTTCTAAAACCAGGGTATATTACAGAAGCTGAACCTAATCCAGCATCCTATTTCTGTGCCAGGTGATGGATTATAACAGGGACAAAGGGCTTTGGGTCAAAAGAAAAATGCCTTGTGTGTCATCAACAAACCAACTTTGCTTCAGACTAAAAAGTGTTTTGAGTGCCATACACATCCACAGAGAACATGCAAGCTTGTGTCTGATAGTGAGTGATGACGACAAATTACTGCAGTACTCCAGTGACTCAGACCGACCAGCCGAGTACCATTAGCAGCACAAATTAATCCATAGCTCTTCAGCAAGGAACACTGAAGCCCTCCTCCATGCATTTGCAGGCCCCTGATATCAGCAGACTTAAATGATCACTGTGGTCCTATATTCAAACTCTAGATATGCCTCAAAGTCCAGAAAGTTTACTGGAATTAGTGATGCTGTAAATTATTTGTGATTGCTCTAGTATTTTCCACAAAACTTTAGATATCAGAAGAGATGAAACAAAAATACCCGGAATTCCCTAAGACAAAACGGTGAATGCACTGACCTTGTTTCTTTGGTATTCTTGAAAATGTTCCTTTCACCACTTTGCAGTGGGAATTGTCTCCTCCACAAACACCACACTTATCTTCCTGCTTCGTGGAACCAATGACCCTGTCACACCCAACTTTCTGTGCACAAAAGAGAAAAACAGTCATTTTTACTTATCTAAGCTTCAATTCAAACGAGCCTTCATGTCAGATACCAAAACCCAGACTTCTGCTTCAGCAAAGTACCAACTGTAGCATTTTCCTGGAAAATCAGCATCTAACCGGATATTAATACTTGTACCTCCAGTTCTTATAACTGTCAATCAGGTGATTAGATTTTGATACTATGCTTCAAAGTGGTCGTCATACTGAAGGAAAGCAGTATTGCTAAGGAAAAGCTCTTAAACCTCAGCTTATGTTAAAGCAGATGCTTGAATTCCAGGAGAATTAAAGCAATTTGAGAGGGTAAGAACCTCCACCAGTGCTTTGCTGAGTCAGAGCCTCTAATTCTGCTGAAAGATAACCTGCGGCAGATCCCAACTTAGAGGAACTCTTATTGATTTTTTAAAAATAGCTTGATCAAATATAGAGAGAATGCACATCAGTCATATCTTACCACCACTTTCCTTGAAAGCTGCTGCATGTTCATATTTCGTTGTACATTCCACCCCCACTAAACCTTAGCAGGAGAAGCTTTCGTTGAAAGCTAATTGTAATAGTTCATTTTAAAATACCACATTAAATATTACTTGTGTAGGTAGGCGCTGTTGGAATTGAGTCACATGCAGTGTGATGACAACTGTGAATACCACACATAATATTGTGACAATAATCCTAATGCAATCTCCTTATTGCCCAAAGTGTTGTTATACCTACTTAAATTCTCATTCTTGGAGAGAAACATTCAAGCTACTGTTTTAAATTGTTTTCATAATACTGAGTTCTGAAACAAGTCATCAAAAGCTTACCAAGCAGTCTCCCCGCACACAGATGCTGTAAGCATCTTTGTAGGAGCAGCGGGTCCCATCATGTACCATCCTCTTCATATACACAACATCACCTGTTTCCTTTGATTCGCAATACAGGTGGCACCTTTCCTTAGCTGGAAAAAAAAAAATTGCACATGCTCAGCTCCACCAACAGTTTATTTGCTGATTTTGTGACCACAATAGTATTTTCCTTACTCTCTCTTCTTCCTTGCATACATCACAAAACAATACAGTGCCCCATAAATGGTCGATGCTCATCTCCTTTCAAAGGCTGTGTGACCATTTGGAAACTGATGAACTATAAAGCACCCAAGCGTCACTACTAGGAGACAGTCTTAGAAAATAACAGATCATTTACTTTCACTGGGGCCTCCATTTAATTCTATGCCAGATTATGCAATCTGGCAGAGGTTTTGGTAGTCTGCTACCTGTGAGAGATGCAGGTTTCTGCATCAATTTCTCCTACAGTGTACTTAAATAAAAAAGCAAAAGTAAGTTTGCCATTAAAAGTAGTTGTTTGACACTAAGTGAATATGGATTCCAAAATGTCTTCGGAGACAGCTAGTCCACACCATTTCCTCCTAAATAAGAAGCTGATTCTCCCTCTTTATTGAACTTGTATTTATGACAGTTTAAATCATTAAGCAAGATGAGATGTCAAACAGATTCAGAAGAACAAAATTTTTAACCACTAACACATGCAAAAGCAGCCAGACAAGTGTACCTCTTTCTCCTAAACTGTTCCAAGGAATCAAGAATAAAAAATAAAGCTGAAATGACTAGTAAGTGGCTGAATAAAATTGTATTCCACCAGTCTATTTCATTTTACTCATTTCTCTTGCTTTCCCTAGCCCCATCATAGGATTCACTATGCTCTTCTTCTGGCAGTGAAGAGTAGATGGCCCTTCTATTAGATGAAACAAATAAAGATTCCATTGTTTTAACATGATTAAATCTTAGGACATTTTTCCCACCATTTAGAACAATAAAGAGCTTTCGATTATAGCAGTTCAATTAAAATAAATCTTCACAGGCCCTTTGCATTCTTCCCTTGTACAGTTCCATGGCCTCTGCCCTCTTTTAATAAAGTTCTTGTTATTGCTGCTGATGTCCTCATGGCCACTGGGTATTGGTACATCAGAGACCTTTGTTACGGCTCCTGAACAATGCAGATACATCTTGCAAAAAATGTAGTGTCTAGACTATTAAAACAGGTACTTTACTTTTCTTGTGCAGATTCTTAACAGAGGATTATTAAGTTTAAGATCACAATAATCACAGCCCCAGTGGCTCTGCTTATATTAGGAACATTAAACTATGCAGAAGGCATGGATGTGTATGCACACACACCACACATACACAACACCCACCCCACGCATACCATACATTCATTGCATGCGATGAAATGAAAACATCAGAAGGTCTGAGTGGGTGCCACTGGCTCTGTACAATGGTTTTACTTTAGAAAGTGCTCTCTTCCCATTGCTCCATGAGAATGGTAAATTTGCAACTGCCATTAAATGGGACCCTGTTAATTGCAAAGAATTATTTTCTTTCTGTTCATTGGTGTCTGGCAAAGTAGAGTTGCAGGAGCACAAAAGTGAGCACCTGCCTGTCCATTCCCTGCTCCCCATGTGCTTCCTTCTCATTTAACTGAGGATGGCAGCTGATAGCTCATGTCACTCTACACTGCCACAGCAGGCACACAGCACAGGGCTATGGGTGCTCAGGGGTTGGCGTAGGTGTGAGGTGGGCTCTTCTCTGGGCATGGGATTAAATGCTCCTCCCTGTCCCCATCAAAGACACAACGTGTTAGATGTGTCCAGCTGAGCTGCATGTCAAGTACACGGATTTATGTCACTTCTGAGTCATGACTGTGTTATCTGCACAAAATATGTCACTGATATGTCTTACCTTTACAAAAGACAGTTTTAATTACATTAGAGTTCAAGCATAAACCATCCTCTGCCCTCATCTTCACAAAAAAGCTGTTCCCTTTAATAACACCACAGAGGTAAATGTAACTCTCACAAAGATGGCTGCAGTTTATATGGAAAACTAGCAGTCGCCAGTGATCAGTCTTCAGACATCAGTGAGCTGGTTTCTGACCCAGAAGCCATTGAATTTAATAGAAAATATCTGATTAGTTTCAGTGGTCTTTGCAGCAGACGGCTCCAAAGGCTAAGCAAAGGTCTAAGCAGAAGCAAAGGTCTCTGGGCCGCAGCGTTCCTACCCTCTCCCTGTGCCAGCAAAGCAATTTCATGGAACTGAGCTGTGAGGCCGTATCTGCTGCTCTGAAAATCCCAGATTGCACAAGATGGCATGAAAAGAATGAGGGAACCCTGAGAACTGTTTAGGAAAAAGTCAGACAAATTAATTACAAGCAATTTACTATTAACTTCTGGCAGTATCCTCTCTCTGCAATGCGAAAGGATTCACCCAAAGTGACCCTTTCCCTCCCTGAGACCTGCACCTGGTTGAGCACAGCTCAGGTACCTGGGCACCTGCCACCCACCCTTTGCCATGCCAGCCCTGGCCTGGAGGACCTGTTGTCCACCTGAAGCAATTAGGTTTAAAAATGGCGAGCAGCCCACACTGCTTGTCAAACAAGTTGAGAATCATTGCCATCTGCCTTTTTGTTTGTTAAAAGTACATTTTCAACACAACGTGGCAATAGCACGTCAACAGTCTTCATGCCCCAAACCAATTAGCTGCACTTCTGTTGTCAATGAAAGCAGAAAAGTTAACACTAAAATGAACATTTTTGTTCTAAGAGGTGATCTCTGCCAAGACGCTAGAACACCAGAATGATTGTGCTGGTTCTCACCCAGCTCCCATCCAACCTAGCACCCAGCCTCCAACAGTGCCCAACAGCGTTTGCAGGAAGATGTAAGAATAAAACAAAACTGACACTTTCTTTAGTATATTCTCTTAGGTCTTTGTAAACTGCAGCTCAGGGATTCCTAAGTCATGGCTGGATCTTGGTGTTTAATAGCTCTTGATGGATTACAGACCTTTCAAAAATTTCCCTAAATCACTTTTAAAACTTCTGGTATCTGTGACATCCTGTGGCAATGAATTCCGGTTTAATTATATGCTGTGTGGAAAAGTACTTCCTCTTATTTGTTTTAAATCTGCCACCTGATAACTTTATTTGATGCTCCCAGGCTTGTGTTACGAGAAACAGTGAATAATTGTTCTGTGTGTAGTTTCTTCATACCACTCACAATTCTGTTACTCTATCTTTTTAATCTAAACCATCACTTTTTTCAGGGTGAAAAGTCCTAGTTTAAATAAACTCTCCCTATTGAGAAGTTATAGCTTATGCTTGCTTTGTTTGGCCCTTTTCTACTTCAACTGTTGGTTTTTTAGCAGTGGGGGCAGCAGTGAGATGGGGACAGCCTGAGCTACATCAGCAGAGTAGTTAAAATGCAGATGCACTATGCAGTCACACAGAGACAGATCAGGCAGATCTATCCCTCCCTCGACAGTCACTGAGCACTGAGCTGATATTCTGCTAAGGCTATCCACAACTCCCAGACCTTTCTCTTCAGAGTCCACCTTGTGTATAAACCCACGCACATATACAAACTTACCATTTTTTACCCCCAAAGCTGCTGCTGGCATTTATCAATGCCACACTTTCTTCACCACATTCAGTCACTTAGTATCATAAGGTCATTCCTCAGTTCTCACCCTCGGCCTTTGTATTGTTATTAGCCTCAGTAAATTTGTACCCCCAGCAATTTTGTCACCTCCCTGTTCACTTCCTTTCCCAGATGACTGCTGCTCAAGCTTAGCAGCTCTCCTCCCAGCACAGATCCTTGCAGGACACACATGCCTTCAGGCAGGGCCATTCCCTTTTATCTCACTATAACTCAATTTAAGAGCAGTTATAGGGGAATTGGGTCCAAGGCTTTTTGAAAATACAAGTACATTATATGAATCAGATCACTCATATGCCGGTACCGAACTCTTAACAGATCTGTGATGCATGATTTCCCTAAAAGTAGTTTTACCCCTCCTTATATAATTTTTACTCATGTTTGTTACTGATACTGTTTTCCATAACAATTCCTGTTAGTCTCTGACTATGCCAGTGAGACATACTGGTCTGCAGCAATCCAGCCCCCTCCTTATGCACATTTGCCCTTTTAGTGGATGCTGATGCAGGAGGAAACTGTCTCAAGTTGTGCCAGGGGAGGTTTAGATTGGACGTTAGGAAGAATTTCTTCATGGAGAGGGTGGTCAAGCATTGGAACAGGCTGCCCAGAGAAGTGGTGGAGTCCCCGTCCCTGGAAGTATTTAAGAGAAGTGCAGATGTGGCACCAAAGGACATGGTTTAGTGATGGGACTTGGCAGGTCAGGTTGATGGTTGGACTTGATGGTCCTGAAGGCCTTTTCCAACCTAAATGATTCTGTGATTCTATGAAGCTTGGCTTGCCATGCCAATGGCCACACAACGGCCTTATTAGTACCCAGCTAAAGGCCCCTGGCTCCCAGCCTCGCACTACCCTCACTGAGACACATTTAAAACAAGAGGAGGGACCGCTCACCATCAACATGTTCGTAGGGGAGCCAGTGGTGTTTCGTGTTCTGATACTCAAAGTAAGGATCCCACTGCCTGCATTGCTCCTCTCTGAAGTCTTCAAAGTCCTTAGGGCAATCCTGAGTGTTGCAGAGCTGGAACTCGTAGCTTGGCCCCACGCACGTGCGGCCTCCATTGGCTGGACTGCAGAGGAGAGAAAGCAATGGTGAGTTTTGCCATTAATGCATGAATGGAGCATCTATCAAATCCTTTGAGACACAATTTAATTCCCAGCCCTGTCAATAAGAACTTGAAAAAGCCAGTGGTGTATTTCAGGTACTTCCTTCCCCTGTTTTATCAGTATTTGATCTAGTCTAATGATTGCTCTGGTATTTGTTTCTGTTGAAACAGTCTGGGAGGCACCTCTGGAAAGATTTCTCTCAGTATACATCATTACAGCTGGGATAAAACAAGCAACTGTTTAAAAACCCACTGTCACTATTTAGCTTTCATAGAGCAATTTCTGCAAGTAGAGCCTCCAAGCACTTGAAATAGGCAAGAAAACCCATCTTCTTGGTGTGGCCCAGGAAAGGAAAGCACAAGCAGGTGAAGTGACTCATTCACATTCATCCCTAAGCCAGCAGCGAATCCAGAAATGGAGCCCAGATGAGTGCTGTATCCACCGGACAGACATGCATCCCATGCTGGTACTCTGATATCTAGCAACACAGAGCTCGAGTCATATCCGGATTTGCACCCTCTTCCAGGAAACATGGAAAACACTTTAAATAGTACACTAGCCTGTCCTACACAAAAATAGATATTACAACTAAAACTGAGTCAGCAATTATAAAGGTCACTTTTTTGTTGCCAATGTAATAAAGGCTGAAATTAGAACTGGTAAATTTTTTCTTAACAGAACAATTTCTATCAGAAAATGCAGCTTCGTTGTCAAAATTAAGTTGTTGGGTTGTTGGGTTTTTTGATTGTTTCGTTGTTGTTGTTGTTGTTTGTTTTTTAATCAACAATAAGATGATTTTCAACACTAAAGTCAAGTTCAATCACTTCATCCCGTCAAAAAATGTTCAAAAATTCTCTGGTAAAACCATTTAATTCTTACTATTGTTTCACCTCTTGCAGTCATTATCTTGATATTTTATGATGTAGCAATAATTACATGTTTAATGTAATTTGTACATATGAATCCATATTAAATATATCATAGTTCCAGTGTTACTGAAATTAAATCATTCTACATTATTTAGGCGATCCATATATATGTTATCAAATGTTACCAATTCAGTATTATTAAGATTAACTTTGGGGAAGGCTCTGATCTTTGGAGCTTTGTTCCAACTTGAAATGAAAACAGTCTGAAAGTGTCAGCATATTCATCTTGTAACACTTCCTTGTTGAAATATCCCAAAAGGAGGATTAAACAAAAATAAAAAAATATATTAATTTTTAAAAAAATCCAGCAAGTCATTGCCATTATTTCATACTGACATGTTAGAATAAGACATATATAGGGCTCTAAAGTTTTACTTATGCTTTATGTAATAATCTAATAGCATTTTCAAGATCCTTATAATGGCATCACCAGCTTAGTAGATGGATAAAATGAGAAAGATGATTCATCATGACTTGCTAAAGGACCAAAAGTAGAAATTATGACAACATATACTATAGGTGAGATATAATAAGCACCGCTCAACATCCTTTACTGTATTATTGTACTAGCAATTGGTGGATTCTCACCATTCATTCACTCCACGTTAGAAAAACATGTGCGTGTAGGTAAACTTACTGTGGATTGTCACACTGCCGTGTCCTGTACTTTACCCCTGTGCCACAGGTGCGAGAACAAGAGCCAAACTTACTCCATGCTCCCCAGTGTCCATCCTGTTTCAAGATGTCTGGTGTTAGCCAGATACAGTGACCTTTAAAGCAATGCTAAAAGAGAAAGTTGGACAGGTGACAGAATGGTTAGATGATTAAAGTATATCACAGGAGAAGCTGTGGTACAACAAATTTCACGTTAGGCACAAACAGCGGATTTTTCTCACCTCTCCAAGAGAAAGCAATGAGACCTACTGCCATACTGTACCCATGATCCCAAATTCCCTCAGATTTGACAAACTGACAAATGTTAAGTATGCTCACATATGCTTGGAGGATTAAAGCCTACCAGGTTTGTTAAACTGCTCTCAGCATTACACGTCTTCATCACGTCTGCAGCAGTGATTTCAACATAACTGAGAGAGATTCATTTAACAGAAATGGCGGAGTCCCAAATCTTGGAGGCTAAAGGTGAAATTCTGCCGCTGCTATTGCATGCGATGGCAAGAGCTCCTTCTGGAGCAGTCTTTCCCAGTAGCTCCTTTAACTCTGTATACCTATGCCTGCAATAAATGCGGTCAGCAAAGTGGCATGAAATTAAAGCCAATTCACATTTTAGACATTATTGATATTAAATAAAGAACTCTTGCAGTCTCCCTGGGGATCCCAGCAAAACTGACTGAAATGCCAGGAAACCTTCATCAGGAAACAGCCCTGGACAGTCCCATTTCTGAACAATTACTTCCCACCTATGAGGCTTTCTCATACCTGATTTTTAATACAGTCATTCTACAGAGGCTAAAACTTGCAATTTGCTAAATTCCCCAAACCCGTAAGGTGTTTACACATTTCTTTAAATGTTTTTGTAGCTTCAATATTGATATCCTCTCTACTGTCTCCTCTCGTTAAACAAACCTGCCATTGCCTTTCAACAAATTTCTCCAGCCCCTAATCAAGGCAGTTTTTCTTAGCTGAAGTCAGGATGAATTATTCTCAAGGATCACAGATTCTGGCCCTTTCTGGTATTATTTCTGCTTACATAAAAGTCTACTGATGAAGTGCGGGTGCTGGAAAATATTTCCAGCACAACAAATGACTTTGCATGAGATTGTCGCAGCCTGTCTGCGTTAACGGTTACTGTCGGGATAAGGGCTCTGGCTCACGCACACAGATGGCTACAACAGCAAGTGCAATCCGTCATTTACTTTCCTTAACATTCAAGTCAACAACAACATTTTACACAGCTTAATAAGCCCTGGAATTCAGGAATTTGGCAGGCAGCACAAGCTGAGCATATGGCTAAATGCATGCTGCCAGCAAAAACAAAATCGGAAGATATATAACAGGAGAGCGTTCTTAAGCATAGAGCGATTAGTGATCTGGAAGACAAATTTAAAAGGGATGGATAATCATTAATAATGCTGAATTTAAAGAGAGAGTCATTAGTAAAATGGTGACAAGACACAGCTTACCAATTTGCTAATCTGCTCAATGACTGGCTCTTTATTCACGCAATTTATTTTGTCACTGATTTGGTTGGACAAGGAGTAGAAAACAGAGTAGAAATTAGGTTTCAACTATTCGTTCTTTCTCATGACTTCAAATATTCGAAGTCACAACCTATGAAGTAGATGAGTTACCACAAAGCCAATTATAACAATCCTGCTCCGGAGCTGTAATGCTGTTCTTCTTAGCTGTTTGACAGAACAAGAAATAATTCAGCAAAGCATGAAAGAAATGCAAAATGCTAATATGTCCTTTGCTTTTTTGAATTTTGAAGTTCAGCACTGTACCCTTCAGGGACTGTTTATTTATGCTTTTATAGAGATTTTTTTGAGCAAATACTTTGAGTCGCCTGGCCCTGTGTGGAAATGGGACCATTAGGAGAGATGCACGGGAAGCTGGCAATACATCAGCCTGTCAGTACAGATTTCAGCTGTGCTGGGAAGAAGATGAGATGTGATGGCTCCTTATCTCTGCTTATTTAAACACCTTTTTTATCAGGGTTCTGCATCCCTCAGGTGTAGTTCCACATGAATCACCGAATCTGTTTCAAGAGCCACGTAGCATATGCTCACTATGTGATGCTCCAGAATCCAGCACTTGGACTCAGCTGAGGAGAGGAGAGGGAGAGACATGTGATGTTGTGTTTTCCAGTCACTTTCCCCTGTTTTAGCCAGGAACAGGGGGATGCGGGTTTGTAACAACCTCTAATAAACCACCTTTTTGACACTGTGATTCATTCCTGAACTGGAAGGCAAACATGGAAAAGTGTTATTGACTTTGCTGTGTAAAGAGAAGAGCAGCATGGATTTTAACTGGAGAAGATGGTCCTACGCTGATTGTCGGGAAGCTGAGGCAGAGCTACAAGGAGACACGCAGTTGTGTAAAATGAGTCACCACCAGCTCTGCCTTTCTGTTTGTGGATTAAAAGAAAGGAGCCTATATAAAATAAAATGATTCACAACTGAGTCTTACGCTGTGCAGACCTATGCAAGAAAAAGCATGAGGAGGTAAAACTAGAGATGGAGCAATCTTGTGTCATAAAGAAAGCTACAGCTGCCTCTTCCTATTGCTACTACGTTAACTACATAATGAGGTGAAAATGAGCCAATTTCAGCCACCATTCCCTTCATAAACAGGGGTTTCCATTTAAAGTGTGAAGCATATTAAAGGATTTTTATTTTATTTAATTTTTTTTTGTAATGAGAAAAAAACTGGGCAAATGCGAATTGTTTTCTTAGTGGAAGAGAAGATGACTTCTTGTAGTCTCGCCTGTTTTTCTGGCATACAAGACAGTCCAAAACAAGTGCAATTTCCAGGAGAGGAAGCTTAAATCTCTTGCAGTAAAACATTCCACTGCTGTTTTCAGCAGTTCTTTGAAACAACTGCTGCAGGGGCCAAAAAAGAGCCTGTGTGTTCCTGTGGGCTTAACCCATCTGCAAGTTAATTTTTCAGTAAAAGACTTGCAAGATTTTCCTTCAGTATCTCTACCTGTTTTATACCGGGCAACAAGTGGCAACCCTTCTGTCTGCCTCCTAGCCCAGCTATCTGCCAGGTAACCCCGCGTCCTGCACCACGGCTCGGGGCTCTCAGCTATCCCTGCTCCGCTGAGATCGTACCAGAAGAGGGCTATTTATTTATTTATATTTCCCATCACACGCAGGCTGGCCTGCTCTGCTCCATCTGTTTGAGAATAATTAGTTGCAAAGGATAAACTGAAAGCTGTAACACTGAAATGTACCCTGAGCCAGTACAAGTTTCTTCAGTGGAGAATCAAGTATTCTCACTGTTTCTGTGGTGACTAACACAGCATACACTTACCCATCTGTCTCCTGTCTCCGAGAGAAGCTGAGGTCAGCTTTCTCAGTGGCAAATTATCTGGATTGCTTTGAGTACACATTAGTGTTTTCAGAAACCCTTTTTTCTTCATCCATTTTTCTTCTCAATATCTTTTCATTTCAACATTTAATCATTCTCTTCCTCTCCTGACAGACCAAAAATACTTCCAAGTTCTACTCAGCTAATCTCATCAACATGGTGCAAGTGCAGAGAATACCTGCTAGGTTCGTGCTTGGATCCTTGGCACACATGCCGAATTCAAGAGCAACATCAGCTCAGTTGGCACAGGAAGGTTCCGGGTTCTTACCTCTCTCCATGAAAAGAAATAAAGGAGTGTCAGGTGGTGCAAACCTGTGTGTTTGTCACTGTAGCAAGCAGATGGACTCTAGCACACAATCTCCTTGCATGAATGACTTTATTTTTTATTTCTGTCTTGTGGAGAGCAGTTAGCTACTTCAGCTGATACAAACGTCTCCCCAGAAGAGTAATAGTTTAAAAAAATAGAACAACGAAAACTGATGATCTATTTCTAAAGGTTGCCTGGCTTCCAAAGCCTGAGGCTAACGGTGGAGCTGACAGAATTGTATACAAGTAAATTAATCATTAGCTGGAAGCATGTGTGTTGTTTTTTTTTTTTTTTTTAATCTGCAGAATGCTGTGCAGTTAAGCTCTGCATAATTATGTCTTGTCTGCATGTTTTACAATGGCAATTCATGGAGCATCTTTGACTTCACATTAAGACCCTGACCCTCTATGCATGTAACTTTACACGCTGGAGTTATTTTGTGGAAGCTAATGTGACCATTCAGACACAGAAGTAAGTGCAAGTTGCTGCATCACTGAAGCTTCAGAAAATCAATACAGTCTTTCGTCTTGTTATTGAAATCTCAATCTAGTTTAAAAAATTGGGTTGGGAGCAACATAAAATATTCTATTTCCTTTAAGATTCTAGAAAAATAGTAGTTTTTTTCTCTAGCTGGGACGCCCCAAGAGAATATTTTATTCTTCTATCACTAAACTCAGCAAACTTGTAGTACTGTGTAGTTTAATAAGGAGACTTATTAAAAAGTTTTTTTTTTTTAAATTGCATAACCTCATTCTTTTGGCAACCTATTTCAAATAAACACATGCACAGAAGAGCTTACAAATATTTACATACATTTACTTAAACACACCTCTATATGTATGTACATATGCATACACACACACACATATACACAGCACTACAAAGTCTAATCTCCCTTCCATTTCTAAGCTGCAGCGCCTTGGTCCAAGTCACAGGCTGGGCATGCAGAGACATGGCACTTAACAGTGTGGTTGCTGAAAACATGCTACAAATCTCGAGTCTGCCATAGGTGTTCTGGCCCCTTGATCGTCAGTGAAGGAGGAGGCAGCTGGACTGGGTCCTCCTCAATAGCATCTGCTAAGTTTGTCAAAGTGAAGAGACCAGTTACCAGTTATCTGAACACCAGGCTTAGGGGAAAATATCTACGCACCATATGCCCTTTCAGTCTCCCGAACATCACTTTCATTTCTGGCATCCGGTCCCCTCAGCTGCTGCAAAGCCAGGATGTTTCTTTGACACATCAGCACTGTTTTGATTGGTCTGAGCTTAAAATAGGCACTGGGAATCAGTGGTATGAAATCATGAAAACTGCATGTCTCTAAAGTGGGAAACAAATGGATCTCTTTGAATCAACATCTTTAATTGCTTATGTTTCTGTTCTTTTCTGGCATTATTCAAAAAAAAAAAAAGTGGACTGAGTTTGAAGTTAGCTTCCTCTTTTAATGTGTTGAAATATCATGAGAGATGTATCTTAGAGTAAATTGCCACACTAAGTCCCAACTTAGGGCAATGTATGTGTTTTACAATCAGTTCTTTCAGTTAAGAGTCTCTGGTATTATCCAAATTGATGAAGACAGTGAACAGAGAAGGGCCAAATCAAAGGCAGAGTTGAAAAGGAAAGGAAAAGGTAGAAAAGGAGTGATCTGGTGTACTTGTACTAAAATACCAGCAACTCCTAATAAATATACTGGTCAAATGCTGAGCTCAGAAACACGAAGTCAGTTGTAACACTTGCATAATCACTCAGTCTATCGGGCCTTATCTAACAAAATGGTTTTCATTTTATATCATTTTCTCAAGTTCTGCTGGAAGGCTGCAATAAGTTTATTTATCAAAAAACTGGGACAGCTCCTCTGGGAATAAAACAGTTACAGTCCTATCACCTACTGAAACTTCAGAATGTGCACATACTCTCTTGCATCTCCACTGAACTAGAAACCTGTCTGTCTGTACAGTTAGCTGAAGCCTTGGATCCTAAGTTCCAGTCCAGAGAAAATTTTTACAGCTGAATTGCATAATATCCTGACAAACTGTTTATAATGGAAGCACTGGACTGATCGTTAACTGTATGGTTACAAGGTCTTTTTTTATTCTCATTTCTGTTCAAATACTAAAATGAATGAATGGCTTGGAGAATTAGGTGAAGTAACAAACTGGAATACAATTGCATTTTTCTGGGGGTTTCATGAGTATTTTTAATGCAAAATCAAGATATAGAAAAGTGTCTGAGGTGAATCCAAAGAAACTGCCTAAGATCGTGTATTGTAATTTGAAAATATATACATTTTCAAACGAGCAACAAAGCTGTTATAACAGAAATAATCTAAAGAAGAGAAAACCAAAAGGGAGTGGCTTATATAGAACATGGCTTGCTAGGGAAGGAATTTAGCATTACATAATGTTTTCATAAAAAAGGCATGTCAAACCACAACAGCAGCTGCTAATACGGTTCATTTATCACATAAATGATGTCATCCATTGGGTTTTACAAAACATCCTTCCAAGTAGCGACACCTTCCTCTTCCCCTCAGTCACTATATCAAAAGCCCAGTGAAGCCAGGCTTTTTCAGCAGACTTCAAAGGACTTGGAGTTCAGATCAGCTATGAGCACAGTGTGACCTCCACCGAAGGGTAACTAAGCAGGGTAACTGAAGGGTAACCTGGAGCAGGTCCAGCATGATGGCTGAGGGGTCCAAGCTGTCTGAGCCCTTGCCACTTTGCTCCTTCCCTTCACAGCTCTTCATGTCTCCCTTGACTCTCATCAAGCTTGCAAATCCACCTCTGCAAATCCGCCCTTCTGTCCTCCCAGTCCCCCTCTGCCGTCATGTTGGCTCTCTCCAGCTGGCACTCAACTCCCACATCCATCCTTTCCCTCGGGGCAGGCACAGCAGCCTTAGTTTGGCTGTAATCTCTAGGACCTCACTGCTTTTAGCCCCCTCAGCACCATGCAGGCCAGCTGGCATCACTACATCACCGATACAAACACAACGCCCCACACACAAATACAAGTCATGGGCAAGTGAAAATTTCCCCATTTTTAGTTCCACAATGACTTGCCAAGAAGCTAAGCGCAATCCACAGATGTGCAGATACTGCCATAACTTGCCTGAGGACTGGGTTTGATGGTCAGACAGCTGCCAAGCACGACACACCAGCCCTGGCCCCTGCCTCCTTACTCGCATTCATGAGTTTACCCCACATGTCAGCTGATTTCAAATCCTCAGATAGGTTTTTCTGTTGTTAAACTGACTGTATCTTTGGCCATACTGGGACTTGGGAACTTCTGTTACAATGCAGCTCACAGCCAGACCTGTGAAGGTCTGAAGCTTTATGGAGGAGACAAAGAAAAGACATGAGGTTTTCCCTTTAGGCCTTCCCCATTATACTCCCCGGTCATCTGTTTCATGTATGTGTAAAAATGAATCAGGAAGAGAAATCCTGCCATTTTTGCACTTGATTTTAAAGGGAACATCCCCAGCTGCCCACAAACACACAGACTTGAACACACACAAGCGTGCTGGCATACACAGCACCTGCTCCTACCTTTCCTGGTGCACACATCGTCCCGTCCAGCGGAGGCCCTTTCTTTGTTTTGCAGAAGTAGGGGTTCTCGGGGTGGCTGCACCACAGCTGCTTGCAGGGATCAAACGTACGGAACTGAAACACAAGAAAAATAAGAGCAGATGACACTTTGACAGAGCTCCGACTTGAAACTCCAATAGAAGCTGCAGCACAGTGGGGTTTTTCCTTTTCTAGCTCTAATGTTGTGGGTTGAGTATGTCTGAACTTTCTTGCAAAATCATCAGTGACTCTGAAGTGAGATCCTGCCTGCATTTGACAGAATAACGCTGGGCAAAAATAGCTTTATACTAGTGACCAAAGGCAGATCGGGCAAGTGGGAAACCAGTTCCCCTGGATGATAAGGGGCACACTGCCTTTTCTTACAGTTTCTCCAAATGGTACTACTTCATTTGACAAACAAAACAAAATATACTTGAGTACTCATGGGAGAGGGAAGCGAGCTGCTCCTCTTAGGAGGGTGGAAATCTGACCTCAAGACCCTGATCCAATGAGTAATTCATCATTCTACCTACAATACAAGTGCTTGTATTGGAGAGAATGAGAACCACCCACCACACAATAAAATAAACTATAGTGTCTGGCCTCCCAGTCTCCAGAAAACGGCTATAAGTAAAGACCCTCTTTGGCAGGGACATTCTTCCAAGGCAGCATCAGTGGGAATTGTGTCAAGACACAATACTACAGCTGATGCTTAGAAGTTTTTCATCCATTATCTGGAGACACTACTCAGATCACATAGTCCTGCAGATGGGAATCAAAGAAGAAATGGTATGTGTTAGCAGCTGCCACACCAGCTGAAAACATCTCTTTCCATTTAATGTTTTTGTCCCACTTGAGGAGCTGGAGGTGGAAGGCACAGCCCCGCTACAGAGGACTGTCCTTTCTGAGGCCAAGCCGCTGCAAATTGCACCAGTCTTGCCTTGCTTTAAATTTAGACTTTCTCTCTTGTTTTCCCAGTACAACAGAGCCAACCATGTCATCAGGAGTCCTTGCAAGTTGTTCTACTCACTGTCACACTTATTTTCACATGCTAGCCATCAAAATACATCATGCTTTCCACAAAATTGGAACATAAAAGCATACTGCCCCATGTAAGCACTACAAGATGTGACACCAAATCCATCTCCTTCTCATCTGGGTGGAAGTCTTGTAACAAAATAACTAGCTGCCAGCAATAGCAGGCTCAATAATACTGCAAGCTTGTTTGCTTGAAGTCTAGAGCTATTTATGAAACTACAACATAATCATTTCTGTAAATTCAGTTTAAAAAAAAAAAAGCATAGATTCTTAAAATAACATATTTGTCAACATCGAGTTGTTACTTCTTGCTTACCGCTAAGTGGGCACGACATCTTTCCTTGTGGGCTTCACTACACTGTCCCTATTAAGGGCATTTCAGAGACACAACGCCTCTGGATGAGAAATAGCAGAAGCTAAACTTAAGTACTCACAGCTGTGCACATCATGTAGCCTAAACCAAAATCAAAACGGCACTGCTCATTCATGGAGTAGTGAATTCCTGGCAGCTGTGGAAGGGAAGGCCAGTCATGTTCGAAGGGATCATCACGCAGACAATCATAGGAACTGCAACAGGCAAAAATTACAGTAACAGATGGGGCTGTGAGACTTGCACAGTATTTGTGGTTTCAGTGCCTTCTTGTTCCAAACAAAACAGAGCCTACGATTTCTCAGACACTGGTCGTGAAGAGCAGTTAATATTGCAATTATGCTCACATAAGCTTTATCATGTTGTATCCACCTTTAACAGATTCTATATACATTTTCTGAAGCCTTTCCATTTAAACTTCCATTTAGCTTGCAGGTAAATTCCTATCAGTTTCCAGACTCCCTATGAGAAAGGAATCAAAGGAAGAATCCACATGAGACCAAGAAGAAAAGAATGCTTAATTAATTTTCCATTTGTGGAATTCCTTACTACCTGCAACTGCTTTTCAAGTGACGTTTTAGAAGCAGAAGCCAGGCTAACCACCCAAGAATACTGCTAAGCTTGCAATACTCCTGTCCCTTGCTGAGAAGCAGCAACTCATTTATAAGCACGTGCACTTTTCAGCCTGCATTAAATGCTCCGGATTGTTCCTTCTCTCTGTTTCTCTTGATACCTTTCAGTTCCATCCATAATCTGTATAAAGTTTCCTTTCTGGGTGATGAATATGGGAGATCTTCCTCTCATCCTAAGTAGTCAGGATAGCCTGTAAAGTACTAGAATCATGTTTGACTAAGCTGCGTAGAGAACAGAGGACTGATGAGAATATCACTGAATGGTTAACACAGTATAACCACTGGTTAATTCACAAGACCAACACTGCAGGCAGTATCTCTCAAATGTCTCCAATTTACTTAACAGACATGAGGACACCATACCCAAGTCTATTCTGGCAATCATTCAGGTTGCCTTGAAGATACCAATAGCTGAAAGCAGAATTTTGAGGTTAGATTTACTTCAAAGCAAACCATCACTCTGCTTTGTTATAAGACTCTTAAAAATAACTGTATTTAAAAGAATGTAAAGCAGCCGTCTGGGCCACATGATTTTTATTTAATGGATAATGCTCTAAAGGATGTTGCTAATTGAAACAATCACACATCTCTCACAATATCTCTTTTCCTTATTGCCATACCTAAGTTATCTAAGATAATAAAAATATTGACAAAAAGACTGACATGTTTACTTTATGCATTTTGCTGCATTTTTTCCTGCTCATTTTCAGTTTTTGCTGTGCATACTAGTAGTTTCTCCATATTTTTTCCATACATCTTGCACGTAACAAGAAGGGGAAGATCTTCTCTATAAGGAGCAAAAATAGTATCATAAACATCAGAGTTTGTCAGGTAACTTGGATGCAGTTCTAGTGCATGAAGGGTCAGTTCCAAAGAGAAGGCAAGGGAAATGGATGAAGCTGTTAAAAGGACTGGACAATAAAATAGCTTTTGCATTCAGGATATGTAAAGGAAAAGAAACCCCTGAAAAATTAATTCTAGAATCATGTTCTTTCTTTAGATATCTATTAAAGTCAAGAAAACCTCTTAAGTACTTCTAAAGGGCAGAATCTCATCTTTAAAGAGCACCATCTTGTCACTGACAGATACCATAAGCAACCGATGGCTCTTTGAGCCAAATCTGGTATCTGTAAGATACAGAGCACCACTGGTGGGGGTAGCATAGGCATTCCTCCAGCTAGAGGTTACATGAAGTGGGGAGGAAAGTTAGCAAGGAGGACAGTACCAGTGTCTCCCACTGACAGGATAGCATACATACTATCAACATTCAGAAAATGAAGAGATGTAAATTAAATGAACTGAGAACAACTTAAGATGAACTGAAATCAAACTACTTGAGAACTTGCATTATTATTTGCAATTCATGAGAAAGCATCTGGTTCCCAATAGGATAGGGGTGGCTTTCTTTGTTTTATTCAACCTCATTTGAGTAACTAATAAAAGGATAAAGCACAAATGCTGCACAAATGCTAAATGTAGAATTGTTCTTAGATTATTCCCAATCAAAGGAGAAAGGCTGCTTAACAGCTACTCACTGGAGGTATCGATTCAGCTCTTGCTGGCTGCAGCGAGACCAGTGGAAGCGATGAAATGCGGCTTGCACAAGGGGGGCCATGATGCTCCCCAGGCGGACTTCGTCCCCACATCTGTTTCCTTGGCCATCATGCTCCATGCCTAAACTGCCCCGCACAGGAGAAAGCAAGCACAGTTATATTGCAGATGAACTCTGAGAGCCCAACTGGATTCACATCCCAAATGGCACCAGTGGTTGATTGCAGCCAGGTTCTTAAATCCCACAACCCTTGTCAACATGAGCAAAGTCATGAGAAATAACACAGCGTGACACTGAAGTGAAAGATCTAATCTGTAGCAGCTCCCACACAGAAGCACTGACCCTTAAGAATACTTTCATATGATTAACTTCATCCACTTTCGAAAGAGACTAAAAATCCTTTCTTTAGACTTCTGTGCACATCTACATTTGTGAATAGCTATGGCTAAGTGAATCCATTTCTGGATTAAATTTATTCATACTCCTATCTGGAGCTATTCAGAAGATTCTCTAACTTAAAAATGAACAAAGAAACAAACATATTTGCTAAATTTGAAGTAATATGCAACTTTAGCCAAGTGGGGAAAAAAGCCACACTGCGAGCTTGTTTAGACTAGCTGCTGCTACTGCCCACTAGCAATTCTTCATTGTTTATATGTGAAACAGCCTGGAAAGTGTTGGGTGCTTGCAAGAACATTACCCCCAGTTACAGGTATTAAAAAAAAATTTTGGCTTTATAATGAATATAAGATCCTAGCAAAGGGAAGGAGAAAATATTGCTTTTTTTCTATGCACAATGTTTGACTAACGTGGATGTTATCTGTCTGTAACTTAAACTAAATTAACAGGTTGGGGCTGAATGTGATTTCAGAGATGACAAAATCTTCAGAGGTCTCTCTTCTAAAGCTCCCTGTGTACTCTTTATAATCCTAATTCAAAAATTCTGGAATCAAATACCATCTGGGTATCAATTCTATGTCCCTGTCTAATTGAGATACATTTATAGTGAGGTTCAATAAACTTGGACATTTTTTTCATTTAAAGCCCTCAATAATTTCTGATACAACTGACAGAAAAGGACCTGCAGGCTTTCTTACGGAAAATATAATAGATTGAAACTGTTCAAAAAAAGCCTTCTGGGAACTGGCGTTCTACCAAATAGAAAATCGGAAATCAGTGGGTGTCCTCTGCAAACAGAGAAACTAAAATGCTCCGGGAGAAACCAAACCTCTGACAACTGCAGCCTGGTCACTGGTTCCAATCACAGCAAAAACAAATATGATTGCATTTTTTATATGAAACATATAGAACAGTTGTAACCTCAGCGCTTAGCAACTTGTTTCTATACAGTATTGTATCCTTTACCAGCAGTAACACGTGATGTGCTTATTTAACATGAATTGGTTTTGAGAACTGTGTATTCCACTAACTCAAAGAATTCATATTTCATCATAACGGATAGTTTACATTTCCACCAGGAGACTGCAATACATCATTCAATTTGGTTTCACAGCAGCTCTGGGAGGTATTTTGGTATTAGTTCCTTTTTCCATTTGAAAATATCAAAATATAAAACTTACTTAAGATCATAAATAAAGTCTTGAGAGAGCTGAGATCTGAAGCCAGGGCTAACCCTGAATATTATTTCTTAACATAAGCTGCATCTTTCCAATGTCATAGATATCTGTCAGTGCCAAAGACATTATAAGGTAGGACACAGGATGTCCACAGTTCTACTCACACATGTCCAGTTTCATGAGCCACCACAAATGCAGATGAAAAGCCATCTTCATGGTTGAGAGTGCAGCTTCGAACAGGATGACACATTCCAGTGACTGGAGCATAGCCTGTGAGAAATACCATATGTTCCAGAAAATGAAGAAGTATGGATAGGCAATGTGTGGTCAGACACTCTAAGAAAAACCTCTGTCTTCCCCCTTGTGACACAAATATGGTTGAGGTGGTCCTCTCAAAGGTAACAAGAGACCTCTGCCCCATAACATTCAATAATGTGCTCCCTCATCTATGAAACACATGAGACCAGCCTGTTGAACAAATTAAAACTATATTCCTGGCTCACTAAGATTGGTACCACATCTAGGACCTTTCTGCAATTGCCTTCTCCAAGTACACGAGGCAACAGAGGAAAAGGATACCACATACTGCTGTGTTACAGCTCATGAGCTCGGTGCAGTTCCAGCCCTCAGGAAATGCATGAGCAAAGCCCCAGCCCTGTGCTGACAGCAGATCTGGCCAACCCAAAAGGAATGGGAAAGCACTGAGATTTACTCCCTCCAGTGAACAAACCTGATCTCAGAAGAGGCAGAACCCTGAAAGAAAGGAAAAAGTGGAGAGTACTTGGCCCTGCTGTTCCAGACCTCTTGGTAACAGTATTTCTTGGCAATCCTTTCTGCAACAGCTTTTTAAATACAAAATCTATTTTTTAATCTTTGGGCATTTTCAGGATTGTTTAAATAGGGATCCCATTTGTTTGGCTTCAGTAAGAGCACAGAAATGATCCAATAAATAATCCTACCAGTTAGAAAGAATAAAATAAGTGCAACAGTTACAAATGAAAATGGCCATACGCAGCACGGTTGGGGAAAGAAAGTGTTGACCAAAACTAAGCAAAAGATGCACAATTAAACTTAGCGTGATTAGCTTTGCACAGTGATAAACACAAATGCTGCTCAGAAGCCTTGCCATTTACAAAACAAAACCTGATGCACATCTTACCTTGCATGCCAGATGGACCAAAGTCCTGCCTTGTGAGAAAGATAGCATGGTCGTGATATTCGGCATGCCCAGTGTCGGGTTTCTGCTGCAAGTAGGCCCAGCGACACACATTCTCCAGACTTTGAGAAGGGTTCCCAATCTCTATCAGACTCATGGACTGGACACGCCCAGGAGAAAAGACAGCAACAGTTATTTATTAAGATTGGGTGATTTTTTCCCAATTTGCTCTGGCACTTGACCAAATATTCCATTTCCATTAAAACTCTGTTCTTAATAAAGAGACAACTATGCTTCACAAACAAATTCTACTGGATCAAGACAGTAAGAAAATAGCTAAAGTTCATGATTAGGTTCATGGTTAGGTTTCTGTCGCATATCCATAAGGTTTAAGATAGAACAAGAGGAAAAAAAAAAAAAAGACAGGTACTTTAATAACAAAATCAATACTGTATTGTGCACTGTGCATTATTATTTCTATGCCATCCTGGCACCAGCTTGCATGATCACCTCCAGTCCAGTTATATAGTTTCCAACCAAGCACGTACCCCTCTGGGAACTGCAGCGGTATTTGGCCAGCAGAGACTAAGCCGGCGCGGGGAGGGTAATGCCTGTCAGCCACGGCAATGGCAGACTGCAGGCCCTGGTTTATCAGTCACTTCTGCCATGCATCCAAGCCGTTAGGGCTGTTTTGTCAGATTTTTGAATGCTACTGGATGCTCTACTAGGTGTAAACGCTGAGTGTACTTCTTTCAGCTGTACCTGAACCATTACTTTGAGAAATGGACTTTCCCAAAGACTGTCTTTTAGAATGCTTTTTCTTTAACCCATTCTGTATGGGAAGATCATTCAGAATGTAGCCCGTCTTCCCAGTCTGGTACACCTTTATTCTACTCATAAGCTGCATGTTACATCAGCGCTGTGCTGACACGACTTAGCTGACTTGAGTGAGCTAACGTCTCTCAGGTGAGCGCAAAGGACAATTCTCTTGAGTGAAAAAGAAAAAGGTATTTTAAAATCCAACTAGTAGATTTGCTTTTTTTTTTTCAATAGTACTTTCTTACGAATTCCCAGCTAACTCTACTTAATATTGTGCATTGTTAAGACTTAAAAAAGCTTATTGTATACAGGATGTTATAAAATGTATGACTAATTGACCCACTCCAGGCCTTCCAGGATTTGTAAGAACTACATATGTGAACCCTGGCTTTTCATTTACAACAATTATATTGCCATGACAACACTGTGATCATAACACCAACCACTACAATTTAGATACTATACTGTACTGTAAGCATTTATAATTCCCAGATACTTAATTTAGAGCAAAACCTAGCCTGGGCCAAAAATAAGAGAGAAGTAATATAGTTCGTGTTTAAATACAGATGTATTTGACATGTCCTCTAATTGAGTGCATGGTGGAGTACACAGAATATTGACTACATGAAAATCCTCAAAGGGTTGTGGAAGAACAACTGGAAGTGATAAAAGAAAAGCCTGCCAAACTGAGGTCTGATTTTGGCAAAAACGGGATATTACAATTCTGCAAATGTTCAGAAAAACAAATTAATAAATGAAATAGAGGCACAGTTTGGATTCTGATACCACTTTGGAATGAAAAAGTTTTAATATAATCCCACGCTGGATCATGCTGCTTCCAGCCATAATTCCCTTGGAAACAGAACTAATAACCATGCTAAAATGGTGGGACAGTTGTGGTGCCTTTACTGCATCTTCCTATACTTATAAGAACAGACATGAACAAACTTTGAGTGACTAATATAAGGTAAAACCCTGCCTCTTCAAGCAGAAATCCCATTCAGTTAAATAAAGCCTGACCACTGTTGAGGACTTTAGTAATATCCATCATTGGTTTTTTTTAAAAAAAAAAAAGAAAGAAAGAAAAAAAGAAAAAAAGTAGCCATCTACATCATCTCCACCTTGATTTCTTTTCTCCAAAGCTGCAGAAGAGAAATCAGTCCTATCAAGAAGTCTGGTGAGAAATCTCATTGTGAGATTCAAAAAGCAAAGAATGGTTGTAACATGAACTTGAAAAATTTTAAGTCATGTGTAAAATGGAAAAATCATTCACTCTGTGAACTGTAATTCTTTGTCTCAATATGACCTCACTCTATACCTTCTACCAAATGAAAGTAATTTCATTTTGTAAGACTGATCAGAAAACAAACAAAAAATACGAATTACCAACATGTGCTTTAAGGGTATCTCAATATTTACAAAGAAATTTCTGCACAATCAGCAAACAAGCATGGAATATGAAAAAGGCAGCAATTTCCAAATAACCACTAGTTTATCGTTTTCCTCTGTCATGAGTCATCTCCTCCCTAGCCCCTAGGCTGCAACCTTTGCCAGTGGACCTCAGTACAAAAGCAAAAGACTAATGTTAACTAACACAGCAGCTTGCAGCACTCTTCTGATGAAGGCTGAGTCTGCCAGAGACCAGACCAGCCTGCTGCAGCACACGCAGCAGCTCCCACGGTTTGGGCACTGTGTTGGCATTTGGAATGAGTCAACAACTATTCTCTTTGTATAGAGAAGTCCACTCTGGAGAGCAGAACCAGGCCAAGAGCATCTCAATGCCTATTTATCACAACAACGATTTTAGAGTTTGTCTTCAAGCAAACAAAAGGAGGACCAACAGGCTAATGTGAAGCATTGTGGATTTTTTTTTTTTTTCCCCAACCAACACACTGGGGAAACTGAAAAAAAAAAAAAACCCCTCTGGCTTAAGAGGGGAAACAGAACACAGAATTCTGTAAAACATGTTTCAGCTCACACCCAACTTCTTTGTCAATTACACAATTTTTACATCAGAAACGTGGCACATGTAAAATTGAGCCTTGCTCACTTTAAGCTAGGAAATGAGGCATCCATTAGGAAATCAATTCTTTTAGGTGCCCATGTGCTACAGATATGAACAGCAAGCTTAGATCCTACAACAGTGAGGAGGGCTTCCAAAGAGTAAGAGGAAAAACTCAGTCTACCTGCTGTACAAAAAGTACTCAAGTCCACTGAGCATTAATATCATGTCTTTCTTCACAGTACTGTAGCAGCCTGAAAAGAGAAACCCACTTGGCTCCTAGCGAATTTTCACCTAAATTCCCACTTTCTGCAATTTGTTGAGGACTTCCAGATTAGATCGGCTCCAGCAGTACTAATAGTGACCTTGGTACATTGCTGGGATCTTCCCATGTTCAAGAACTCTCTACTAAAACAAGGGTTCACTACCCCTTTATCCAATACCAGAAACTGACGGTGATAGCTAAGTGGGGTGTCACCTCTTGCAGTTGAATCTCCCAGCTCTGTCCTGAGTCATGTTTCATTTGGAATTGGTGTGATCCCAGAGTGGTGAATATTGCACGGCCAGGGAACCGCCAGTCTAGGATCTGATTCATCCCCACTGTGCTACGCGATTGCACTGGTTCAGCCAGAGACCCAAGTAAGCCAGCGTCCTCTGATGACAGCAGGCAACAGGATGCCTAAGGTGAATACTTACAGGACCCAAGTATAGTGTGGTATTTCCCCCAGATAATCTCCAATGCTCCAGCAGTCTTTGGATCAGAGATTTCGTGAGCCAGACATGTCTTCATACTGAATTTTCATTCACTTTTTCAGTTGCCCTGCCTTTAAAGGTAAATGCTGCTGTCCTGCAAGAAAGGTGCTTAGGAAATCATGGGACGAGGCACAGCTTGTTACTAGACAGGGCAGATGTAATATGTTTTGGAAGGATATTTTCCAAGAATTTACTTTTGTAGAGATATCAGATAACACTTGACAATATTTTCTCTTGGAAGTCAATGGGGACCTTTCGTCAGATTCAGAAAAAAACAGCCCCTTATCAAATGGACAAAGCGAAGGGATAGAGAGGAAAAGAGATGAACTGTGTGCAGTAATAAGGGCTGAAAGTACGGCAAAAATCCCTCTCTGTCACGCTGTGAACAGAGAAAGTTTGGGGGCTAGCAGGCACACTGTGGAGAAGAGGTGTAGGTGTTGCTGTTGGCCAGCAACAGGCCCACGCTGCCAGGAACATGCAAGTCCTGCAGCTGGCTGGGAAGGACCTCTTTCCAAACAGGACAGCAGGCCTGTGGAGAGCATTACTCAGCTGATCAGCAGGAAAACTGCCAGTGGAAAGAGAAACTTTCCTTCTCACAGCAAGAAAAGCAAAAAATCTGTGGGCATTTCAGAGAGCTGCTGATGGAAACAGATGGAAATGCTTGCCGAGAAGTGGAAAGGCCTCGGCTGGGAGCATAGCCCCCACATGGGGAGACACCACACAGGGCTACGAGGACTGTCTGCCCTAGAGATCCAGCTGAGATCCTTGCTCTCAAAAACCCAGCATCTACTGATGTCTTCCATTTTCCTTCTTTTCTGACTCTGCCTTCGCATCTTTTCTACTCCCCTTCATTTTTAGAGGGAAGCAGCAGAAAAAAAAAATAAAAAAAAAATAGAAGAGGACTGAGATGCAACTACCGTTAGTACAAAGAGGCAAAGCAGGGCAATAAGAAATGATTCTCAGGTCGTTGCTTCATAGATCCGGATGCCTTTGAGCCTTCTTTGATACCTGTCTTGTTTTTCAGGGAGTTATCAGTGTGATGTTCAGTCCTCTGTTACAGAGACACTGAAGAAGAAGTCATTTGTGAATCTGTACTGGAAGATCCTTGAAATACTTCTGGAAATAGTTTGGAAACTAGGAAATACATCAAATAATTTTTCTTTAAGAATCTCAAATACAAGGTTTTCATTGGAGAAAACCGCAAATTTAGTCTGTATTCTACCCACATTTTTCAAGAATGTTCAATTTGCCAATACATGTAAGAGATACGCTGGTACCACACATACAGTGGCAGCTTTCATTAACCAAGTGTTCATTTCTCTGCCATCTGGCATAACTGGATACAACTTTCCAATGGTGGTGATGAGCAGGTACTTGATAATACAAACAGAAGAACTTTAGGTAGGTCAGAAGCTTGCCGGAAAAGCACCTTCCCTAACTCATCCATTAGGTGGTGCTCCAAGAGTACCAACAGAGAAGGCTCTGCTGCTCTTCAGTAGCTCCAGCAGGAGCAGAAACGTGCTTAATGTGCTAGACTCCAAACTATGGTAGCAAAAGTTGGAGCGTTCTTGGGAGACAAGTTAACATATGACTTCCCCTTCTTGAACATCTAACATCTCTGCAAAACACACCTTTTACATTGCTTCTACTTGGCACTTCTATTTTTCATTGCATATTGGATTAGATCTTTTATATTCTCCTCTCATCCTGAACAAGACAAGCAAAAAATAAATAAAAAGAATTATCTAGTGTCCATGGTAACTAAACTAACAAAAATAGCTCATTCAGCAAACTGTCATTTTGCATTCAAAGGATTTGTAAAGCTTTCTTATGGCAGCAGTTTGTAAACATTTTTCAGTCTCTAATTCTGTATAAATATAAGCAGATCAGGAATACAAAGTACTGTTTATGCTATCAGCCAGCTCTACATTCTTCAAGGTCCCAACAAAAAACACTTGGAAATTATAAGTGATGAGTATAGGATTTAAATAAGGCAATTCATCAGTTCACACAGATAAAAATAAGAAGGGCAATATCTTCTCTCATCTTTATCCTCATGCTGATCTAACCACATGAAAACAGCACAAAAACACGAACAGCAGCCAAGATTGTAAATAACATGTAGGTTCTGGCCTTGCAACTAAGCCTGTGCAGAATCAGTTACTGGAGATGGCCAGAAACTGGGTCAAGAATTCCATCTTCAGACATGTTTGTACAGCACAATGCAAGATCAAGTTTGATTTCTGCTGATAGTTTCAAGTGTTCCACAATTCACATAATAAACAACACTCATAAAAAAGAACACACACACAAACGCGTTATCATTCTCAACCAGCAAATGTGCATCAGTTCTGCAGGCTTTTTCTAAGGATCTTCTGCACCTATCAAAGTCAGTAGAAAACTAAGATACTCAACACTCCTCATTAGTGAGCTTCTAACACAAGGACGGGCCAGAAATGAGGACGCTCAGGGGGATCTCATCAATGTGTATAAACAGCTGATGGGAGGGGAATAAAGAAGACTGAGCTAGACTCTTCTTGATGGTATCCAGAAAAAAGACAAGAGGAAATAGGCACAAGTTGAAATATAATAAATTCCATATAAATGCAAGAAAAAAAAAATTGGCAGAGGTTCCTCAGAGAGGTTGTGGAGCTTGTTTTTGGAGATATTCAAAACCCAGCTAGACAAGGTCACAAGTCACCTGCTCTAGGTGACCCTGCTTTGAGCACTGGGGTTGGACTAGACTAAGCCCAGAGGTCCCTTCCAGGCTCAGCACAAGTGCTCTCAGACTAAGCTTTCACCTCTTCCCGGGAGAAGCAGAGATGAGGGGAACACTGAGGCCTTCCCTCCAGCCTTGGTGAACTGAAAAATGTTGAGGTCAAATGCCTGATTTAAGGGAGAGACCTGGCTTGTCCTTCCATCCCAGCTGTGTCACCTGTGCCACCCTCTGGGAAACAGAGAGAAAAACCTGGCTCAGACCAAACTGCTGCTTTCCAGCCTGGCTGAGTCAAGAACATCTTGCCTGCTTGCATCAAGCTTACACATGAAAAGGTCAGATGGCAGAGATAGAGAACATCATTTTATGAAAAGATCGAAGGTAAACTCTTGTCCCAAATGAAGGCAGCAGGAGCTGTGTGAGTAACTCTGATGTGCAAGTTAAAAACCCTTCTCTGTTGAACAGTCCTGTCCTGCGAGATTGCAGACAACCAGCTCATATTACCTTTTTCCCAAATTGCCATTTCATGACCATTTGATCTTTTCTGTCCCCTAACCTTTTTGAAAGGTTCTCTGCCCTGGTGGTCAGGTTCCTCTTTCAATTTGGGCAAGTTAACACATGGCCAGAGGACAACTATTTGTTCTGGGGCCAACACCCGTCTGTAGCTAACATGGGTTTCCATCCTCACTGGTTTCCATCCCAGCTGAGTACAGAGCAGACACAACAACCCGCAGCCTATCCCACCCTGCGCCAGTCTGAACACGAGCGACTGGAACTCTGTAACACGTTGCTGCAGAGAAGGGTTTAGAGGTGTCCTGCATGGCCATGTTCACATTTCCCAAGAAAAAACTCTCATAAATCTTCAGGTGGCTGCATTTATTGAAATCCATGCAGTTCCTGCAGAAGTCTTTATGACTTTTTTTTCAGTAATAACTGTCTTAATCACACCCGTCACAGCTAACGTGTACTTTTCTCTGCCGCTGTGTAAGGGCAGTCCATCTGCACACAAAGTCACCATTGTCAGTGGACAGAGCGTGGGGCTGGAGCCAGGAATTTATGAGGTCTTATCCCCAGACTGCCAGTGACCTTCCGTGTGGCCTTGGAAAATAACACTTAGCGTCTTTGTTTTTTTAGCTGTAAAATGGGAATAATAATCTTTACTCATCCACCTCAAAGAGGTGATGAGAGGATTTTATGCAGCGCTTAGGGTTTAAATGTTTCCAAACAAATTTTATAATATCCAGTCAGGGTTTTTAAATCCATTTTCAGCTCTTCTCTTGCCACCTCCTCTGCACTTGGTGATAGTGGTTGCTTTGGCTATTTCCCCAAGTGTTCTAGAGCTAGCTGGATTACAGAGCTGTTACAACCAAAATAGATCTAAACGGAATAATTTGCTTAAACATTGAATAATATTCTTCTCAAATGATTCTGCATTTTCCAAAATTTGGAACTGATCTTCCTACTAGTGAAGTCAAGAAGGCAGAAACAAGCCAGCTCTTCTTTTTCCCATTTGAAAATGCACTGTACGTGCCCTGTTTACTTATTTGCAGCATCCCATCACATCAGAAAGCCTCTGACTTTGGAAGTCAACGTAAAGAAAACACAGACAAATGCACAGTAGCTCTCAGAGCCACCACGGATATGGGGTAGGCTTTGCATCTGCAAAGGATGGGACAAGATGTGAAGCCTGCCTCAAAGCCTGTGCATGTTGCTCTGTGCTAATGGTCTCAACCTGCCATAGCTTCAGCCTAAGTCCAGAGGTGATAACGTACACATAGCGTTACTTCAGTAACATGGTGCCAGATCTTCTGAACTTGCTCGTGGAGTAACTTCAATGTCATCACCAGGGAACATCTATTTTTTCAACTTATCAAGGCAATTAATGCAATTAATGAAATTACTGAAACTTTTGAATATATAGCTGTTTGAAAATATTAAAAACTATGTTTCAATGCAGTACCTTCAAGCAAGAACCACTGAAAAACTGTTGCTATGCAACTCAAGTATTGTACATATTATTCTTATCAAAAGATGACATATTGTATAAAATAATATAATCCCCCTTAAAAAAAAAAAAACACCACAAATAGTAAAAGGCTGCTTAGGGGTTGAGAATTGGCAATAGCTCAGAGTGCTGTCAGAAACCTGACGTTGAGGGTACATACTTCATCAGTTACAGAACCATAATGTAATTATTATGATTATTTAAATGGCACCCTTGATAATATATATAAACTGCCTACAATAAAGCAAGTGAATCTGAAGATATCAGCTACATGCTTTGAAAAGAAATGCTTACAAGACTGGGATAATATTTTCATATTGTGAAGCCAAATGGGCTGCTTTATGCATGCGTTGCCTTAACTTGTACATGCACCATTCCTTTTACTATGTACTTAGAATATATATTCCTGAAAAATGTTCATGCTGGTGTGTTTTAGCAGGATAACAAAATATTGAAGGCTTTGTTCTAATTCTTCAGAAAGGTTCAGAAGATAAGAACCATACATCTTTTCCCTCTGCCTTTCCACTGCTAAATAATCTCAACCCTCTGAAGAAAACTGTCATCGTATTCTACTCTCAGTTACTAGTCCTCTTACGAGAAACTTTGAAATACGAACATAAAAAAACTTTATTCTTATACAGCTAGGACATGTAGACCCAAGAAGTGAAGGAGCTCTAAAATGTTACCTATTACATTCATTTTACTTTTTCCAGAAAGCCACAAATTGCCTTTAATGTAAATCAGATCTGGAAATGCAAGAGAAATTCTCTTCACAGTTATTTAGGGCTAGCTTGTGACACTAGAATTATTTGATATTATGTCCTGGTGAAGCCAGCAGAATAACTCTGGAACTAACACATTGTCCACTGTGGATTATGGATCTAGAATCCGTAAGTAGCCCACCCACAGGCAGATTATATAGTGCCACCTACAACAGCTATTTAGTAACGTGCCCAAAGACCCACCAAGAAATGAGTGTTCGTGCTCCACCCCACTGTCCTCTCTGAAGAAGATTAATGTGAGATCAATAACTTTCAAATTATCAATTGACAGTGCTTTAATCTGCACATGAAAATAAAGATTCTCAGGGTGAAATGAGGTCTACTGTACCTATTGTCTTCTATCAGAAAAAGTGGCAGAAGTTATCTGAGTTCACACTACCACCAGTCCAGATTTATTGAGCTAAAGATGGACAGGCATAGCAATTATGAAATATTTATGAAATAAGGACAGCAAAGAAGTGACTGGCCCATGTGGTCATTCCGCTGGATTCTGCCACTATTGCAATATGAGATATTTTTGAGAATTATTACTCAATCTGCAGTCCCTCAAACTGCTATCATTACAGCAATCACAAGGATATTTCATTTATTTCACAATTTAATGCAACTAGACATACCATAAACTTTTGATCACAAAACACAAAATGTGACCTCTTTTACCCTTTATTTTAGGACATGCAGCTGATTGAGTTTAGCCAAAAGACTTAGCTACATCATTGTCTGTATCTCTGCAGGAAGAGCAGAGATGGATTGTTACATTTAGTTCTCAGATGGGGAAGCTCAGACAGAACAACGTATCCCAAACCCAGGTAACCAGCTTCTAGCTGAGTCCAGGCTGGAACTCTGAGCTCCTGCATTCACAGCAGGGAGCAAAATTCTTAGCTGATGTCAAACAGAGTAAACTGGTGACCCTCAGAGGAGCCTTGCCACTGACACTGAGTTGGTTCTTTACTAACAGCATTTCAGCAACTTGCACAAACATACATGGAGTCTTCCAGACCTCAGGTTTATTACATGAACACGTGAACAGCGGAGATAGTATTTCATGCCTCTTTACGCAAGTTTTGCCCATAGAGTAACCCCTCCCTTAGAAACGGCAAGAGAACACTTGGAATTCTTAATTGCAGATTTGATCTGCAAAGCTCTTGCATTCTGGCCCCTATCCCTCCGAGCTCGCACTTAACTTTAAGTATGTGTAGTCCCACTAATGTTAAGCACAAGTTGAAATGAGTTCTTAGAATGAGGTAGTAGCCTTCAGCATCCTGCAGAACTGATCTTGCATGTGTTCACTGCTACATATATACTGTTCTACCACAACACTTCACATTTGTCTTAGGAACCAGAATGCTCACTACGTTTCATGGCTTATTCCAAACAAGTGTGAAAAGATAGACGGCCAGAGCTAAGCAGCAACTTAAAGTGAAACAGGGAAAACCCAGAAGAAATCACAATTATTTTCCCAGTTTGAAGTTCAAATGATAAACAACTACATATAAAATGCTCTTTATATTCATAGACTATAAGGACAACGTATAAACTAAAATACAAATCCAATACATGTCACCAGTAACTACACCGTTCACAAAAATGAAGTTCAGAGATCTTGATCTCCTCCATTTAATGTAACCCTTACTTACCTTGCCATAGCTCAGCAGGATTATCCTCACCAGGACAACATTAATGTGAGCACCCAGGGACTCATCGTGGTAAATTTCGTTAACCTGCAAGAGAGTGGTCAGAGCTTCAACCATGGTGCTGGTAACAAGTAACTCTGAAAGCGAAGACGAAGCAGCACCTTTTACGTGCTGTCATTAAGACAAAGATCACTTCTGATTGCATATTAAAAGGGCAAAATTCCACTGATGTGAGAGGGAATTGTTTTATTTTCTAGACTCTGCTGTAGCCTCTGAACAGGCCATAAGTCAGGAAATTGTTTAAAATCATTATAACATCATCAGAGACTTCAAGTTAACAGGTATTTAAATGCCAACCTAAACAGACTTACACATATGCATACCCTGGCGTACCTCTGTGACGCAGCTACCGCTGAAGCAAGAGTCCCAGTTCCTTCCTTCTCCCTACCCTGTCCTACTTGCGTGTGCCCACCTGAGCCCAGAGCACAGAAATCTAAGCACAAGCCAGAAGAGCACTCTGCTGGATGAGACTACACATGGGAAATGGGCATGTGAGCGGAGGGACAGGCCCTGGGGCTGCCTCTCTCCTGAGAGCGATTTGCTGGATCCGCTCAGCTGCACCCTGTAACTCTTCCATCTGGGACTCATCAAGCTACATTCTGACAGGAGGATATACCTCCCCCAAAAAGCATGGTCGGCCACATGGGCTTGCTTTATTGTATGTCACAACTAATCAATGTTCAACTTTGCAAGCAGAACAAAAGCTAAAAAATGCCAGCAAATAAAAAAAACTACCTTCTTTTCTATACTAGAGCTACATAACTGAACATGCACACAGGCACATTCACCCTACAAACACTGAAAAGAGAATGGTAAATATTTACAGTGGAGAATGAAACGTGGATGTATAAAGATGACTTAGGAAACACCACTACAAGCAAGCTAGGCTTGTATCAACTGTTAAAGAGGCTGATTTAGATATTCTGTGATGAATGGATGCATGAGACCAGACTGCTCATTTGCAGCAAGGTGCTCAGCCAAATGGCAGGAGTTTAGCTTCACAAATTAGAAGAGGCAGACAAAGTTCCCTGCAGGGCAAGTGTCTTTCCACAAACATCTTTCCCTTGGTAAAGATTGCACCAAACTGGACTGCTTTACTGGTTGGACACAAATTTCATTTATTCCTACAAAATAGATTCCTTACTAAAAGCCAATAAGTAACATTCAGAATACTTTTCATTAGAAACATAATAATAAATAACGTCCTGTTTCTTCAATCAGCCCTAGTCTAATGGCACATCTTTTATCTCTGTAAAAATAATTAAAACTAAATATATCAGTGTAGGTTTTACTAAGCTATCCCCATTGACATTTTTAAGTGAATTTTAATTCATTTTATCAGTATTTTTGGATATAAGAGACTAACTTTATGCCCGGCAAGAGTCCAGGTTTTCAAGTCCTGAGCATCCCGCACTGCTGGTTATGAGACAGCGTGGCTGAACAGCGGCTCCAGGAGCAGACTCACACCCTGCAGGGCATCTACCCGGGCACCTGGGGAATGACTGCGGGATGTCTGGGCACCTGGGCTCCTTACAGGTCGATCAGCAGATCCTTGGCTGGAACATGGGTGGATGAGGAGATGAGGGTTATGAGTAGCTTCAGGGCTGCTATTTCCATTGCAATGTAGAAGCAGCTGATCTGCGCAGATCTGCTTTGTAAACAACAGCTCTGGAAATTAGATTGTATATTTGCATGTGTAAATAAGACTTTAGAAGACTAACTTGACATTCCTGTATCTAAAAGACCTTTTACTTTGAGGACCATTACTGAACACAGATTATAAAGAGGCAAGACGTGAACATGTGTTTTGCTTTAGAGAACTTCATTCACGCAGGAAAAAGACCCTTGCTTGTTGTCAGGGGAGGGAGGGATTTTAATTTGCCTCACTCCGCGTTCTGGGAACAGAGCACATGCATCAGTGATACGAGGCTGAAATATGCTATAAATTACCTATATGTGAAATGAGTACTGAACAAAAACTCCGCTACAGAAGACAGTAAGCACCGCACGTAAATAAGTATTTAATTAGTTCATAACACATAATCCAAATTGCTGCACACCACTCTCTCATTAACTTCCAGAATTTAACCTAAGCCTCTTTTAACAATAGTTGAGTAACAGAACAACCGTATCACTGTTGCGTGCCAAAATGAAACTTGGCATGAAAACGTTGATGGAACAGAATTGAAACACTGTTTGACTGTTCATGCAAATGACATCTAACAAACAAACTGTGAATGAACAGAAAAGCACAAGCACTGTAAGAAGCTGCTTGGTTCTCTTGGGATACTGGATTTTCTGCAAGACAGTGGGTCAATTCAAACTCTGGGTATTGGCTTCATTAAAAAGGATGAATCCAACCCCTCTTCACACAGCAGCTGAATTGAACCCTCTGCTCCTTTCTCTAAGCTAAACTGTGGCTCTCCCAGTAGTGTCTCACTGTACATAGGTAATATGCTGAAACAGATGCTTTTCTTTTTTTCAGCATGGCCTAAATTGCACCTATTTGTTTCAGGAAGTTATTAAAGAAATGAGATCCAAATGACTGTATGTTGTGCTCTCAAACATTCATGAAAAGCTCACACACTGAAAGGGTCCCACAAACCCTAGCTCAGATTCCCTAAATTTCCACCTGTCAATTTAACAGGAAAGCAGAGTTAAGCTAATGCAGTCTGTTGCACAGGGCACAAAATGACCAACAACCATGTGGAATCTGAAAGCTCCAGCCTCTTATCCAACACAACTGCTGCATTAGATGCTGAAGTGTTCGTTTCCGAGCCCAGATAATCACACAACAGACATATAAGTTCAGATGTCTGTACAGTAAACACACACAGGTGTGAAAACTACATAGTACTTTTGCAGCACTCTATTCCCATGTACTTCTGTAGTGCATCCTGATTTATATCAACTAAAGAAGAATCAGAATAGATCTCCTGTTCTTAGATCAGTAAGGACCACAGCCTGAAGTTATTTTGCTGCATAGGGAAAAAGAGTGCACAAAGACCATCTCAAAATGACAGCTCCTGAACTGAAGGCAGTGAAGATTTTGCATTAAATCTTGTTAGATGTCCACAGTGATTCAGCATTTATAGAGGGTGACAAAGAAGGCTGGGTAAATCTCAAAGGAATTTCATGGTCAAATACTGCAACGAGACTTTTGTAAAACTACTGTACTTCACAAACTATTTTGGGGTAACTAATTATCGTGATTTTTTTTTGTAGGGTATTTCAGTCAAAGCATTTCTATTTCTGTTTAGAAACCAGGCTGGCACAGATTGGTGCTACTTAAGAAAGCAAGGACTTGATTTATTTTTTTTCTTCTGTCCCTCTCTGCTTGTTTTACAATTCTTCTGCCCTAAGCAAGTTTGAAGCCAACATAGTAAGCAAGAAGAATACATCAAAATTAAAAAAAAAAAAAACCAAACAACTAAAGTGAAACTAAACATTTGCGAGATGCGTCATGCTTCATTAAAGAAGCACTGCAAAGTTTTTATTGTTCAGCAAAATGGGGCCCAATCCTGAAAGGGAATTTTGAAAACTGTTGTAATGCGAACAGCAATAAACAGTCTGCGGCTTTGCTAGTCTTGGTGCAGAGTGGGTTACCTGCTGCTACTGGCACGATATTTAGGGGAAGTCCAGCAGGTCCCTAAATCTCTATTTAAACCAAGGCACAATAAGAGAACAATTATCTGCGTATTTCGGTAAGTCATCAGCAAACTCATTCACACAGTTTGATGGAGTTCCCAGAGTTGCAAAGTTTGTTAGTTATCTGCTATGCAAACGACAGCCCTCTGCATTGCAACACGGCTCCATCCTGCTGAACCATAAGTCATCTCGGATGCGTTCGTCCCAAGGTGTGCCCACTGCGGCTCCATGCATCGCGGTGTTCGGTTGGGCAAGCACCGCTTCCTCAGGCTCGCAAGCACACACTCCTGACAGACATCTAATAGTTACAGCCTCTGGCTACCGTCAACCTCCAATGGATCTGACCCAGCTACAGCAGCCATCAGAGGCCATATCTAACCCTTTGGAGAGGGCATGATACAAGACGCAGTTCATGCATCCGGCTTTTCAGTCACCACAAATTGCTGATCCATCCAACCCAATTAGATGGCCCTTTGATCACCCAAACATCCTTGCATAACCATTGCTGCAGAAATTACCTATGGCTACTTGCTCTCGGGCAGAGCAGGGACCACACGTGGAGCTCTGCCAGAGCGATAGTGGAGGAGATGGACAGCATCAGCGCCTGCCCCATGGGATGGCAGAGCTCCTGGCAAGCCATTGTTTGAGCCCAGCCTGAGATACAGTTCATTCATCGGATCTTAATTATCTGCAGCAAAGCCTCGGTGCCTGGTGGGCATCCAGTGATTGTCTATTTCGGTAAGGAATGGCTGTTTTGAATTACAGACTAGGAACCAGAACTGTCATGGTGGTTACTGAGCACAAAATTTTGTAATCTGACCCCTCCCAAAAGCGTTCCCCTCTCACTTTATTTTTCTGTGTTCCCACTTCAAACATCACTATCCTCTTCGATTTTCATCACCTCCTTTATGCTTTTGAAGATCCCAAACTAACATTTCTAACATTCCCAAAGCTTCATCTTAATCCCACAGGAATAACATTACATCAATTCCTCTGGTGGATAAACTACGGTCACACAGAAAGTCATCGTGCAAATCCAGGGCTCCCAGTCTCCCTTTTTAGTCCTCACAAGGCATTTCCTCATTTCCTCAGAGAGGAATTCTTTTTTTCCTGCAAATCTCTGTTGAGCATCACAAGGAAAAACGAATAATGAAATCACACAACACATATGAAACTTAAAGGTCAAACTGTGGTCTCAGACTTGGAAAACTACTATTCTGCTCAAAAACATAGGCAACAGGCAGTTTTAGAAGTGCTTGGCACTGTGCATTATGGAACAGAGATAAGAATCTGGCATTTTGTATGTGAATCTGCGTCCGAGTTCTGACTTACCTTCACTGCTGTGAGAGTCAGTAGATGTTAGCAAGTCCAAGTTAGCTGCTTCTGATCAAAATGAAAAACATTCCCCAGAGCAGATGTGTTGGCAAGACACTAGGTAGCTTCGTGTTACAGGTCTCTATCTCGTCTTTGACTGTAACATTGGCTTTAGAAATGTCATAGACTTTGTTTTCTGACTTCACGACTAATTTATTTTTCTCAGTTCCTCCCTCAGGCTCTTGGAACTCCTCATTTTTTGCCCACAAACCACTGCTCTGGGAAGTTTCTCCAAACACTGTAAATTATATTTGCACCAAAAGACTTACTATTTGTTTGAACTACTGTCTCTAGGTCACTTTAATAAAATCAACTATAGTATCATAAAATAATTAAGCAGATTAATTTGTTATTTTAATACAAGACCTAGGGGTGTGGTGTCAATGCAATAAATGCAGTGAACTCTCTAAATTTAAGTGGTTTGGTTAAGGAAAACATCCAAAATTTGAAAGCTGATCCTAATTATCCATGCTCCATCACACGAATCACACTGTCACATCTCAAAAGTTCCTGACGGTAACCTTTATGGCTAAAGTTCATGGTGGTGTTTGGTGTAAAGGAAAATCTATCTTTTAACAGTAATTACCCTGTACCTCAAGGATGGTACTAAAACAGGTGTGATGTTCTGTGCTATGCACAACAGGACAGTAAGGCACATTCCAGTTAATAATAATGAGAAACGCTCACCTAATTGACGCTGGGAATAACACCCATGTGGAAGTGAGTAAAACCAGTAGGGGTTCAGAGACAGTATTTCGTACAGGACCTCCCAAATGCCCAGTCACATGTACAACTTCCACTGTAGTGTGGGAATCGAGATAACGAACAAAAATAATCTTCTGAGGCCTCATCAGAAACCTTCCTCCTCACAAATCACAGCTACTGGTTTATAATGAACAGTCTAAAGGTAGAGTTAACTCTCATATACATTTAAATTTTCAGACAAGCTGTAATTCAGCTATTGACAATTGAAGTCCTTCAGATGAATAGATCTGGACTTGCATGTGTTATTTGAGCAATTTCTTAGAATTAGTTCAGATTTGAAGTCTATACATTGAAATAAACTGATTTGAAATAATGAGTATCGGTGCCTATAAGTTATTTAATTTTTAAAAATCCACTCAAATCTATATTACTGAGATATCCTTCCTGCCTAAAAAATGCTTTTTAGTTTAAAAAACCTGATTCTGAATACAGGGTGCACCATTATTTCAAACTATTCAATCATCACTTTCTTTTTAACAGCTTGAATTAGACATGCTTTCAGGTTTTCATCCAACTGTTATAAACCAGTGGCATTTCTGCCCTTTCCTCTCATTAGGGACTTGCTGTTCTGTACCTGGAAATCTTCATCCCTCATCAGCCAAAGACACGAAAGCAGAAATCTCATATATAATAGCAGTATCGTGTACATCCTATTAAAGAGGATGGATAACATATTCAAAAGAGCCTCAGGGCCACAATTTCAAAGATATGTGTAGTGCTGAAAGATGCAGGTGAAAGACTCCTGGGACTTTCCAAAGCCCCCAGCTGTGTAACTCCCATTGATTTCAGTTATTCAAATGAAAATTTGTTAAATCTATTTGTTCTGGAGCTGAAGTTTCACTTGAAGTCTGAGAGAGACATAATCCTATGGGCTAATTTTTAACACTGACTCACTGATTTCAAAGGCAGGTAAATGTCTAAATACTCAGATAAATCTAGCCCCAAGTGAGGCATAAATGCTGTTTAAGGTCTATGTCCCATTGAAATAATGGCATTTAGGTCCCTATCTGCCTTGAGATGAGTTTTAACATTGCAAACACTTCGACTATATATCTATTACATGGATGTAATACAGGCTAGCCACTCAATGCTGCACTACCATATCTTTTACAGTAAAGGAGTGCAAAGCAAATGTAATGATTCTTTTATTTTGCACCCCAAAATAGTCTAAAAATCAAAGAATGCACACAGCTTTTAGACAAATTCTCCTAAAACATATACAAAGATGACAATTGCCAGCACTAGAAAATGAGATACTTGAAAGAAGGCTCAAAAATAGAGGGAATAGAGGAAGAAAGACAAAATACGCAAGAAAAGGCTAAGACACGTGCCTTACTGGGGAAAAAAAAACAATACAAAGAGGGGCATGAAAGCTGAAGACCTGAAGTCAAGACAGATGGAGCCAACACATTCAGAACCATTTGTAATTGAGTTTATTTCATGAGACTTCGTTGTTTCAAATGGCAGAAATATTGGAAATAAACATATTCTAACTCTGCCTCTTAGGAAGTCTATTACTAAGAGACCCATCCTAGATGTGACCCTGAACACAGGGTTGTGGAGGCTGAAATATTCACCCTAACCAATACCACAGCCCTGTCCGGCCAATGCAGTGGCCAGTCCCACGTCTCCTGCTCTTCCACAGCAGGCAGCAAACGGCCTGCTTAATACTGAAAACTATTTCTAAGAGGGTTATGAAATGATCCGAGAATTTCAGCCCCAGGCTGCCTACCATCAATACCCACTTCAATTCAGTCATGCCCCATTCAGCACCCTGCTCCTCCTCCCAAAGCATCCTGCAGTGAAATCCTTTTGTTTTCCGATGAACAAGACAACTTTCCAAAGCTGCTTCTAGCAAAGCGCTTTTTAATATTTCCCATACACTTGTAGGAGCAGATAAAATCCCTGACTTCTTTAGCCGCTTTCTTGCAGCAATTAAATTACCTTCCATGTTCTTGAGTAAACTACAGGGCTGTGAGATACCTCCCAAATCTCTCTCCTCTGTTGCAATGCTCCTGCATGCTATAAATACAAAGTTAATTTGTGCAATGTGTGGGCTTGCACTTGGAAACACAGAGGACTGTGCAAGCTAATATCCTTCCCAGGAAGAAACACAGCATGATGCACAAAAGAAAATGGTGCAAGCAAGAGGCAGCTGAGGGTCTCTAAAGTGAAAACAATGGCTTTTTTTCCAAAGATGGACTGACTGCCCCGATGGCGCTGAGTAGAGAAGAGGGGATGTCAAGAGAAACCAAAGTTTTTGTATGAGGAAATGACTGGAGGATAAAAACGAGGTGGCAGGAGGCCTAGCTCGCTGCAGTGACACGGCTGGCGGACAGACAGGCGATACGTGGCTGCAGCCCAAAGCGTTAAAAATCCTCTGGCGTCTCTCACCATTTGTTTGGGACTGAATTCACTTCCAAACATTGGGATAAATATTAGCACAGCTATGCAAGATAGCCAGGACACCCTGCCCCTGTTTTTTCTCACTTTATGGCTTTTAGGTGTGGACTGTAACACATCACTTAAGCAGCACAAAACAGATTTACTGAATAAGTCATTGCACTGGGCTTGAAAAAAATACATTGTTTTGATTGGGTTGGTGGTAGGGTTCCACCCAAGATCCCTGGGAAAAGTTAATTAAGGACAACTGCTCATGCCATAACGCACAGTGAAATCAAGCAAAGTGGGGAGAGCAGCCATGCTGGGAGCTGCTTCTGGGAAAGCAATTACACCTCCAGGAGTTTGGGCGTGAGGGAGAGTTCACCTGGAATTTATTTTATTTTTGGAACCACTGAAATTCAACCCTTTCAATCACCCTCTTATCTCCAAGAAGTATGTCCACTATTATTTTAGTTTTATTTACTATGTACACTTAGATTTTATGCTTAATACCTTGTTACCGTACGAAGCTAATTGATTTTATCCTTAATGCCTTGTTACTGTACAAAGCTAACTGATGACACCCATAAAACCAGCAGGGAAAACACAATCTGATGGTTATTGTAGGATCTTCCACCAGACTTTAAAAGACAGCTGGAATTTTTTGCAACTGTCTCTTCTCTTTCAGCTATTCTTGGACCTACGTATCTCATCAGAAACATACTTCATACATGCAAACCCTAACAGCTATTTTCTGCAGTAACAAAGCCCTCTTGCCTCTCCATATTGGAGCAAAGTTTGGAGAGCCGGAAACAAGAGGACTGGTCACCATCACTCCATCCCTCTCCTGAAATACAGACTCTAGAAACTGGCTGAGTTTTGATGAAGGAAAGACCAGGACAACACTGCTGACAGCCAGACTTCTAGCACCTCCTCTAGAGGCTCCTCGACTCTTGGACACAAAGGAAAGGGACACAGCCTCAGTCCCCAAAGGACGTTTCTACCTCAGATCTCCCAACAGAACAACTGCTGCCTATGCCAAGAGCTGTTACAGCCCTGTGGATACGATTACACAGGCTGCACTTTCTAAACCACTTGCAGAGACAGCATGCTTAAGAGTTGTTATTTCTTACAATTTGAGTGTTGGATGGTTTGCTAAAATTAGGAACAAGTATATTCCAGAGTTGGAACATTTATGGCTTCTTTACCGTTACTGTATATTTTAATTCTTAAAAATAGTTTTAAGTGACATGATAAGTAGAGTCCTGTTTAATCTGTTCCAGCCTGTTTGCCACATTCCTGGTTTGGCCTGTTTGACTTGTTAATTTAGAGATATATAAAACCATATTTCACTGTAGACTTTGTTTTAAGCCTCAGAGGAAATAAACCACACAAATAAATGAAATTCACTATTTCTGTTAGAATGTACGTATTTACAGCCATCAGAGCATACACCAAGTACCCTATAACTCTAACGTTAGTGCAGATTTTTAGCTATTTACAATACTGTTATAAAAAGGCAGTGCAATTGAATTTATATCACACAAGGGATTTTCTTAAATTGTATTCCACCTCATTTAAAATACAAAATTGACATTCCACACACTGTTAAAAGAATGTAATAAAGAAATCAAAAACATGCTTGTAATTAAAAAAATATATATTAGAAAAAATACATCCCAGGCAAATGCACCTAACAGCCTGGATTTTTGTCCATATATCTGCCTCTATGGTTTGCAATGTGAAGAAGTCACCTACAGACCCCATCCTCTTGACATTAATGTAAATTTAAGCAATCATAGTCCATCTGTCAAAAACAGAGCAGACCTACAATTTTTATTCAACAACATTTCACAAAGAACGCATATTTGCTGAACCTAAAGTTTTTACAGAAACTATTGAAAACAGACTTCTGTTCCAGGTGAGCATGAAAAGGAATAAAGTCATTCTAGAATGAGTTGCCTATGAAGGAGGCTACCACTCACTCCCATTTTTCGGCCAAAAGAATAAAACATTTTGATCTATAATAGAGATGATTTTTCAAAACTTGATTCTTATCCCACAAAACAGATGTCTTGCTTACTGACTGGAGTACTAGAGGGCTGCTTAGGGGTGTGTCTACTGCTCTGATATTTACAAACAAAAGATGGTTCCTTCGAATATTCCCTAGTGTCTGCTTTCATCACTACTACATTATATAGTCTGTTGCACAGACAATAGTTCTAAAGATTAAATATTTAACGAAGGAAACCTAAAGGTGTCAGCCACAGACTAAATACTAAATCAGTTTAAGAAAGTTCAGTGATAGACTGCATAACATTTTACTGCAGTGTGAACAAGGAGTAGGTAGGTGCCTGGGACCGAAAGTGATTCTTGAGGAATCAAAGAATTTAACTGAGCAGTTTTAAAATGTATAAGCCAATCGAAGTTTCTAATACAACCTTATTTGAAGACAGTTCTCCAAACCACGTTTTTCAGCAGGGAGCTTAGGATAAGCGAATATACATCTGTAACGTAATGACTTCCAAGGACCTGAGGCCCTGACCCTACGCTCCCATCAATCAAAGCACATAAGCAGGACTTTGAGCATTTTAATAGTCTCACTGTCTGCTTCTTCCTCGGCCCCTTTTTCTTCTTTTCCTTCTCCCCTTTTGGCTTTTCTAGGAGTGGCCTGGATTTTGCTCCTAGAATTATTTTATCTCCTGCCATGAGAAAAATCTATGATGTCTTAATCAAATGGCTAAAGCAACCTACATTCACCCTCCTCTCCCTGCCTTCCCACAGTGCAGCTAGCAGGGCTGTACTCACAATGTTCATCAGGGTCAGCAGGTACTTCTGAACGTGTTCTTTCCCATGGAATTGAACAACTGAGTCATCAACCCCCAGGAGGACTTCAATGTTGTAATCATCATCCGTCGCATGCCTTCGATAGCGCTGCCTCGATCTATGGACCCGGTCTTCAATAAGGCTCAATGCGCTGTCGAGATGATCCAAACTACTGAGGTTAGCCGCTGAAATCAGACAGACAAACAAGTTAGCAGCCAACAGCGGTTCAGGCTCAGGTCTCAGCTAAGCTGGTATAAACTCGAAGTAGCAGCCTTCGTTATGTTCAATATGTTACATGACAGCATTAGTTTCACTTAACGACAAGTAAAAATGACCTAAATGAGAGAGAAGTCTGACCTGAAAGATTACATTGTAGAAAATATTGCTTTTACTTTGCAAAGCAATATTGTGTAATAAATACAAGGCCAAAAGGATAAATATCAATGTCTTGATGAGAGTGATGGAGCCATTTGCAGTAAAATAACTGTTGCTTCAAAGTACTTGTAACAGAAATAACCATTCAGGGGTCCTGTGTTACTGAGGATATCCTTGATCTCAGAACCACAATTAAAGGCAGATACCACACTTTAAATCTGATCTTACTGCCCACAACCACATTTCAAGGCAAGTGCAGTTGCCAACACAACCTTTTTATATTCAGGCAGGTAGTAACAAACCAACCCCACCCCCCTCAACACATCACCTCCTAGATACACGCATGTAAGCATGTAATTCAACAGTAGTGACATAAATCCTCTTTATCATTAAAAATCAGGAACACACTTTAGATATGAAATGAATTCATTTTTAGCTACATTCAAGAATTGTTTAACAGCTTTTCATTCTTTATTCCTAATTTCTCATGTCACTTTGCATTATTGTATGTCAAAGACCAATCCATCAGGCACAATAGCAGCCAACTTTATTACTACTGGTTTCTGATACTGCCTGTGATATGAAAAGCTTGTTCTTTGACAAGACGACATACACTTGATGTGGAGCCTATGCACTAAAAATTAACATGAAAATATGGAATCTTGACATCTCACCCTACAGAATAACAATGATTAGTGTTAATATCATTATTTTCATTTGCATTACAAGTGCCCTGGGAGCCCCAACAAGAATCTCTTGATTTCAGAGAATGTCAGAAAAAAGAATTTCTCAGAAAGGCAGCGAGAGTGCTGTGGATTGATTAAAGGCTTCCAGCGCTCAGTTCAGAGCAACATAATAGGAAGCAAAGGATGGAAGCTAAAGCCATCACCTTCAAAGGAGAAATAAGAAACAACTCCTGGAAATGATACAGAAGAAAGTGGATCCTCCATCTTCATTTATTGAAGTTTTCACATCAGAACTGGCTGCTTGGGAAGAGATGAATGAGTCACCAGGCTACAGGGCTCATTCCAAGAATATCTGGGCTCTTGCCTTAAGGCCGCTGCCTCAGGTAGCCGCCTCAGCAGGCCCTGCGCGATGCCATGGTGCCAACTACAGACCTGCACAGCCACAGCCCCCGGCTGCCAGGAGGGGACGCGCACCCGGCCTCCCATCGTGGTGACACCGTCCACGTTCCTCGCTGCGCCTTCTCCTGGGCTTCAGGCTGTGTCTGGTGCGTGCAATGCCCAAGCTGCAGAAACGCTCGTCTCTGTGCCCCCTGCAAGAGACCTCTAGTCAAAGGACAGCCACTGAAGGACACGTGCCTTGGCAGCTTGTTGCCATTTCTCCACCAAGCTTCAAGGACATGCCCGCCATGAGATCCACAGCCTCAAGCAACCGTGCTGCACCGGCCGCTCCTTCCTCGCTCACTGCATGGACACAGAAGGCCCCATGCGGTGCTCCTACGTCCCCATGGACCACGATGTCCTTCTCCTGGGAGGTCAATGCTTAACGTGGCTAGCAAGCACAACTGCCCTGTTCTCCCTGCCAGCCCCAAAGCTCCCAGCAGCTTCTGCTCCTGGGGCTGCAACTTTTTAAAATTAGGTTGGTCAGAATCCGTGATTCAGCATGAAAATTCACTCTTCATGCAGAGCCCAGCTGCCGCTTCCATGTTTGCCATGGAGGGCGAACAGGTCTGGCCTTGCAGCGATGGAGAGAGCCCTTTATCAGGGCTCAAAGCCAGTCAGCAGCCAGCACCAGCCCTGTCGCATGGTTTGCTCCACTGGGAAAGCCTCAGTGTTAATCCTCGCTAGTGCCCAGAAGTAATTACTTAGCTATCACAACGGGCTCAGGAGATTCGCTCTGGGATCATGGAACAATCGTACATTCACAATCTATAAGGCATATCACAGTTACTGTAAAATTTGACAATAACTCTTATAAGCTCTCTAGAAAAGGAAGACCAGGCTGGCAGGGGCTGCGGGTCATGTCCTCTCTCTGCCGCTCACGAAGAAATACAGCAATAGGCAGCAAGGCCAAAGCTATCAGCCATGATATTGCAAACCAGCGGTGCTCGGCAGCCGGGGGAGAGCCTGAGCCCTGTGGTGCGGCTGCGGACAGGGCTGGTGCACGCTGTGTACGGGCAGCTCTGGTGGCTGGGGGCAGGCCGGCCTCTGCCACCGCGCCTTTGTTCTGGTGGATGCGTGGCTGTCAAGGTATCTAGAGCTTTTGCACTTTCACTTCTTTCCCTGATGTGTCTAAGTCAAACTAACTCTTTGTGTGGTGTCCTTATTCCTGCTGCGAGTAAACCAGCCAGAGGCAAAACGCGATCCTAGCGTCCCGCACTTAACATCCTGCAGTGGAAACCGCCTGCCCTCCCTCTCTGCTCCTCAGTGCCTCTCCGTGCCACTGGAACCTGGACAGTCCTGCTGACTTCTGAGAAGAGTTATCAGGAGGTTCCCTGGGATTCACCTCGCTGCCAGTGGGTGCCAACCAACTACGTTAAATTTTGCTCAGAGCACAAAAATTCCCCAAACCCACACTTACGTTGCCACTGGAGCGTTACCCCTTCAAGACAACACAGCCGGCAGGCACTGGTACTTGTGAGGCACTGACTCAACACGCTTCCCAGCTGGCGCTGGAGTCAGCCCAAGACCAGCAGCAGAGCTCTGAGTATTTACGACAGCAGCTGCAAGGGCTTTGATTCATATCCCGACTTCCCACTGCCTGTCCTTCCCCGGGCAGCTCTCCCAGGACAGCGGGGGATGCTCCACAGGCAGCCCAACCGCACGTCGCAGGGCACTGCTCTGCCGCCCAGTCTCGTGGGTGACAAGTTGTTGGATTTGTTGGCCCACACTATGTTATTGCCACGATATATTTACTCATAACTGACAGTTACATCCAAACCTAATTAGTACCTCTATCTTACTGCAGAGGAAGTGAAACAAAGTTGCATCTATAGTAAATGAGAGATTTGTCAGGTTTTGGCATCTCAACTTCTCTTACTTACATCGGTAATTTGGGTGTCGTACCGTTGTACTCTTAATAGCATGCCAGAAAAGACAAGAACTCAAAGAACTAAAAAAGACACCAAACTCCTCCTTCATACTTTCCACGTTACCTTCCTTCTGATCACCCCTGCATTTGCACAATAACACTCCAAGAGTCATCTCAAACTGCACTGTACTACAGTAAATCATCCCAAGACCTCTCCATCACATGTTCATTTTCAGCAACTTTTGCCAAATCAGTGCATCAGCCACTAATTATTGGTGCCAACTTTGTTCTCCATCTCCCTAGAGCAGACACTTGGCATTTGCAGGGGCTAACAATAGCCTCTGTTGAAACCTCCTCTGTGCTCCCACTAGGAAAAATTCACATTTCTGAAAGTTAAACACTGACAGACAGGGTTGTATTTTTCTCTTGTGCTAATCGCCCAGAATAAATCAAAGGACAGTACCACTGTAACAGTTGACCCACAAATCCCTCAAAAAACCTCTTTTTTTAAGCCAGCAAAAAATCACTCATCAGTGACTTCCTCCCAACACTGCAGACCTTCTTCCAATTCAGTATAAAAAGTGGCCAAGTTGTTGATATAAGGAAAACCTGTGCTTCTGGCTTAAGCATAAAAATGGGAGCCAGGCAACCTGTGCTGTGTTCCTGCCTCTGACACGGACTTCCCTGCTATGCTGGAAGACGCAGAAGGCAGGTGAGAGCTGGGAGGCAGAGCCTGCTGAGGGAAAAGGATGTGCACAACCCAGCTTGATTCTGCAGCCTGATTTTTTTTGGGTGTCCTCCACTTTTGCTTGCAGTTACTGCAGGCAAGTGATCCTAACTTATCCTAGGCAGCAAAGTCCCAGTCATTTGCTGACTCAAGAACCAATGTCCCCAGCTGTGACAGTCCCAATGATTCATTAATACATGTAGAGCACATTGAAACCTAATGGTCTTGATATTGTGCAGGTGCAAACTGCATACAGCATTGCACATCATACAAGATCCCTCTGCAGTGCTCCCTTTTCCTCAGCAATGTGCAATATCCCTTATCTAAACTGTTCCGGTTTTCAGTCTGCTATTTTACTTCTTGGTATTTGGGCTCTACCCTAGCTTCCAGGTTCACTGCATCTAGAGGTCTGAGCACCCAGCGTCATGCAGTACCGTGGTCCCCATCTCTAAGACAAGGAAAATTCACACTGACACAAACATCAGTTTTGCCTTTGCAGGACTTCAGGTAGTTATCCAGCACCTACCAGCCACAGCATCGCAGCCTTAACACTGGACAGCCCCAAACCGCCCTGCTTGTCCCATACAAGAACTTTCCATCTGTGACTGTTCAGGATTTCTGACAACACCTTATTTTCTTGGAAATTTTGCCTTGCCCATTAATCTTTGATACCATGTGCTTTACAGAAACCTAATTATATGACATCTTCGGATTCTGCCTTACCCATCACAGCAGTCAAAACTCTAACAGATGCTGTGAGTTACTGAAGCATGAACACGCTGCCTGCCATGAAAACTGCCTCTCCCTGTTTTCTGTCACTCCCTTTAGGACATCCACCAAAAGTACAGTTGCTGGCTTGTGAACTGGTTTTGTTTTTTTTCATGACTACTTTCAAAAAGGCTCAAGGAAATGCAGCTGCGTCTATAGTTCTTACGAGTCCCTTATGAGGCTATTGCACTTTAAAAATAGTATCAGCTTTAGGGTTCCCCAGTCTCACAGCAGCAATATTGTCCTAATAAAGCATTTTCTCATTTTTTTACCTTCTCTTTCTGGTAGGGGGATGGAGACTTTCTGGAAAGCCCAGCACAGACCAGGACAGGCAGCTGGGAGATTAAACTGCGTGACTTGTTCACAGCCATCATCTGTGGCTTGTCAGCAGAGCAACCCACTGGAATTTCTTTTTAAACATGAGTGTGCAGCATTCAGACTGGCCAACCACCATTTCATATGCAGCTTGTTTGCTTTTGCGGACACTTCATCTGTCACGGTGGGAGCAGGCAAACACCTGAGCCGAATGCTGAGCTCCTTTTCTGCAGCCTCAAGAGGATGAACGTTTCTGACTTGCTGATGTGCTGCTGATCTCCACTCCCAGGACACGCTTCCGAAGGGACTCCTGGCTTCCCATTCCTTCACATGGATTGCTGCAAACCACCGGATTTTTTTTGTTTGTTTTTTTCTTGTTATACCCAGTGACTCAGACTGAACGCCAGGGAAGCCCAGCTGGAGCCCACTCTGTTGCGGTGGCAGGCAGACCTGCGTGTGCAGCACTGCGAGGGCCACCCCAGGCTTCATACCACTCAGCTGCAACACAGCCAGTGACAACACGACTCCAAGCCTGGGACTTGCTATCACGGCGTAGGCGTGAGGCCATCCATCACTTGGTGCTACAAAGGCAAGAGAATCAGGCTCCGTGGCAGGGAAGCAGAAGCAGGCAGGATGGACTTGCTTTAGCTCTCATCTTCCCACTGCTAGAGTACATCTGCACCTCTGGAAAAGCACCAAACACCCTCGACAGCTTGACAAAGAACTGCTCTTTTGGGAATAGCACTTTAAATCACAAGTCATCTTTCTGTAATGCTCCCTGCCACCCGCATGCTGTAGGCTTCTGTCATGTCCGTCCTCTGTGTCAACTGACTACCCAGTTAGACCCCAATTAGCCCATTCGTGTATTCTACCAAAATCCTCATTTGTCTTCCATGGTAAATTGAAGCCTAAACCATGGAGGTCAGCACCAAAGAACAGTCAACAAATCTTACTCCTTATTCCCTGGCAATTTTTTCTCCCATTTTTAAGTTCCTCAGTTTGCGTTTTTCTTATTCCTTCCTGTTGTATGCATTTGTGATGTGCCTTGTTCATTTGCTAATCCATAGTCTCTCTGACTTTTTTTTTTAAAAAAAAAAAACTTATTTCTGCTGTTTATACTGCCCTGGTCACCTTCCTCTTTGCTTTGTTTTCCAAACATCCTCTATTTGTCTTTCTTCTCCCCCTTGCCACCCTGCTTCACTACATTGGTCTTTCATAATTTATAAATCCCTTTTTCATACTACAGCCTGCATTTGGACCTTTCTGCTATATATCATTCATATGAAAACTGGGTAAATCCAACAAGGTGAATTGAAATGGAAGAGAGCTCCTGTGAGGTGAAAGTTAATTGAAAATGGTCTAAACAAGGGAAGTGAATCACACACAGTACACTAGGCACATGATACAAAGCTGGCCCCCTATAGAGGAGCATCCCCAAGAGGACATTGGATGCTCAACACAATTTTAACTTAGAACTCAATTTTCAGAGGATTCATATGATTTCTTGAATCACCGGTTAACACAGTGGCTGCTACCTGGTAAATCCTTACCCAAGAGCAGTTATCACAGCAGAACTCTTTTGGGGGGGGCGGTCTGTGTGTGTGTGTCTGTGTGTGTGTGTGTCTGTGTTCATATTCCTTCCCTTCCACTTTTTTTTTTTTTTTTTTAAATATAAACCAAAAGCAAGACCACACCAGTAGTCTAAAGACCAGGCATGCACCAGGCATCCTCACAGAGGTTATGAATCCCAGTCCTGCCCTTATCCGCAAGGAACAGTAATTCAGATGGAAACTTTTGGGCTGCATGCCTTGCTAACCATATGATCTCATTATGAGCTCCTTGCCTCTTAATTTACACTAATGCTGTTTCTAGTTGAACCACATTTTAACACAGAGCCTGCTCCACCTTCCACCCATCAGTGGGAAGTTTGCCACAGGTGTCAGGGGAAGCTGGGTTGGGCTCACAAAAGGTCCCAGACTCCAGCTGCAAGAAGGCTAGCAGGTACGGCAGCTGAACTCCGCCTGGAATAACCTAGTCCCGGCACGTGAAATCGGTATGAGTTCGAAGTATTTCAAATACTGTACATTTGGGCCTCTATAGAGCATTCTTGTAGACTTCCTGGGTTAGGACAATGGTCCCATATTTGCAAAATGAACGCCCATTAACAATAGTGTAGCAGCTTATTGCACACAGGCGGACTGTTTGCAAACAGATGCGCAGAGGCACGATCGCCATTCTCTTTCTTTCCTGTCACCTATACAACAGTACAGTGTCTTCAAATCTGGGGACGTGCTCAAGAGTCTGCCTGAATCAGCTGCAAAGAAGAACGAAAGTTGAAACCTACCAAAGTGGCAAAATACAGGAAAACCTTCAAAACTGAAGAAAAAAAAATGTCTTTTCCGAAGAATAAACCAATTAGCGCGGTGACAATGGCCAGGAGGACGCCGTGGCAAACAGCCAGGCGGGAGACACTAAGAATAACCACAGCGGGTTGTTGCCAAGGAGACTTTTCTGGCACGTCACAACAAAGAGGAAAGGTATTACAATGCTAAAAAGAAAAGTTGAAAACTAAATTGATCTCATCAGGGCCGCAGTCACACAATGAGTAACACAAAGATGAGAGATAATTGCACTGCTAAAAGATTAAGTGACAGCAAGGTAATATAATATCCTGGGCTCAAATATTTTTGCAAAATGGTGAAACATCTCGTGTTACAATTTCAACTTTCATATTACAACATAATAGTCAAAAAGGTGAATTGAAAAGACCAGCAAACCAACCAGGCAAACACTTTCAGTGTGACCTTGTTGAAATGGAGCATTTTGAGAACTGAACACAAAGTTTTTCCAACAGCAAAACTCATCCCTCAGAACATTTTCAGCTGTCAACCTTGCTAAAGCAAATACAGGTTTCACAATTCAGCACCGAACAATGAACAAGCAAGATGTTTATAACTCAGTGCTTAAAACCGAGCTCAAATAGGGCAAAAAAGCTACTCTGTAGAAAACTAATCTATGGGCCAACCTCTAAGTTTCGCTGACTTAATTGAATGCATCCGGAAAATGCTTATCTTGAAAATATTTTGGCAAGCCATTGTAAACTGGCCTGCTTTGCAGAGCCTGTGACTTGCAAGGCACATGTTGCCTGCTGTGCCCCATTCCAGCCGTCTACACAGCCCACACCTGCCCCAGGAACACGGCTGCGTCCCTCACGAGCATCCAAGCGCGCGCGCGCAGATGTGCAAAGCGGGCTTTGCTCTGAGTCCTGCGGAGCCACAAAAGGGAGCTCAGCGCTCCCAATCTCATTTGCAGCGAATGCCTACCTAACCAGAGCGCAGAGTTCAGACGCTCTCACAGCGCTGAGCCCCCCGGCGGGGTTTACATGGCACAAGACGCATCGCTGGGCGCTCCGCAGCGAGGCTGGGCTAGAGAACCGGAGAGGCCAGGAGGCTGCCCAGTCCCCGAGATGCCACCTGACGTCCCAAGCCCGGGGCCCTTCCACTTCACTCAGAACAAGGGATCAGCACCTCACCCACAATTTACTTCCCCCTACCAAGCTTTAACAAAGTGTTTATGGGCTACTTGAGTCCAAGCCTGCCACCGAGATACTCAACACGTGATCCGTATTCCAAGCATGATTAAATTACAGCAAATCAGCACATTAAGTCAGCTGCCTAGCTGACCCCCTGGCTTTGTAGGTGACACATCTAACAATCTCACTTGCATTTCTAACAGAATGAAATGCCAAACCACGGTACAGGACTTGAATAACAACAGGTTACAGGGAATGGCAGTTGTCATTCCATAAGCCAACTACTCCACGAGAAGGGGATATTAAGTTTAATTACAGCTTAACAAACAAACATTAAAAAACAGATTAAAAAAAAAGTCAAATTCCTACCTGGGGGGTGGGGGGGGTAAGAAGAGGGAGAAAAGACAAAGAAATACGTACAATAACCATACATCATTGGAAATATTCCTGAAAAATAACATCTGAAGCAAATATACATCTTTCCAGTGCTTTTTAGCCATAACCACTGACCACCACACCCTGCCTTTCGGTACTGCTTCAGAGTAGAACTCCGCCACCCTTTTACACGGGGAGCTCTTGCGTGGGGTATGAAGTCTCACAAAGTCATAAATGATCCAATCAAATGTTTTCGGTGTCAAGCAACAAACATAGCACAAATCTCATCGGTGTAACTAACGAATCACACAAACGACAATGCAAACAGCTCCTGTTCTTCTATATAATCATAACGATCTTTTAATTAGACAAAGTAAACGGTCTGCTGTGTTCACCTTGTGAAGAAAAGCAGAGGAAGAAAGTTTTCCAAATTCTAAGGTGAAAAATGTGTGCAGTTTGAACTACCTGTAAGTTCAACTAAGTTCTTGGACATCTCAGAATATTATACCAAAAACCATCAGTCAGTCAGGAAAAAAAATGTTAATTTAACAAGAAGAAAACATCATCTGGGCAGTGTGAGCATTGGCAACGTGATGTGTGGTGCCTTGGCTACTTACACTGGCAGGACTTGAATCAGAGCAAGAGGGAGTTATAATTTTACCTTTGTTTTGAAAATACGCTTGTTGCTAAATCTGCCTGGACTTTCTGTAATAACAAAACCAGCTGCAATTGATTAAAGACTGTAAGAAAGACGGAGCTAACTTGGAGGAAGCAGGCATTTCTTTAACTTAAAAATGACAGTAAAAAACCCTGAGAGACAGAACCAGTCTCTGCTCCAGTGAAAGCACACGAGGTTTATTCCCAAGACATTTCAAAAGGAAGGGCAACGGCTTCTTCTGCCATTCGTAATGAGAGCTCTGGATCTGTCAGGTCCTACAAAAGGCAAACTGCTAAACACTGCCTTTTCCTATTGCAGTATGTGGGCGTGAGACGGGTCCCAAGGACAACAGCTGAGAAGAGAGACTTTCAAAACGCGGCACTTTTTTGGAGGGTGGACCAGGAATGGAGAGAGATGGGGGGAAGAAAGGGAGGAAGGGAAAAAGTGAGCAAGGAAAGCAGATGGATGGATGCATGACGAGAAGGCAGAAGTTGGAATACCACCACTGCAAAAGAGGAAAGTGAAAAGAACTCCCGGCCAGCCTTCCTGCTGCAGCTCCCCACTGCCTCCAGGCAAGCGGAGCCAGGGCTCGCTCCCGCAGTGCGCGGCCAGCTGCGAGCGCCAGGGAGCGCGGAGATGGGAGCCGGGCTCCCCAGGGCCGCCCAGCTCCCCGGTGCGCACAGGCAGGGCTTGAATGTTCCTTTTCGAGATAAATTTAGCATTAGTATCTACGGCTTTAGAGGGATTAGAGCCAGGTCAACATTCAGTTGTTTAGTTTCCTGGCAGTCCCAAGCTATTTTTAACTCATTTTGGGTCAAATGGACTTGAATACTGAAAATTTTTAAAAGTGAAGAAACAAATCATTTCAGTTGATTTGAAATCACGTTTTACTGATTTGATATGAAACCAAGTCTCGATTCAAAGACTCATTTAAAAATATAGGACATTTCAGAGGAAAGAAGGAAAATGGTTTGTTTCAAACCCACTGCCATGAAATCCAGTTTCTGAGTTTTTCATTCTTTGTCTGTACGAAGGTCAGTGAAACTTCCACATCTCTCATCACCAACAAAAAAAGTCACCCAACTCAATTGCAAGTGCCAGTCCTAGAAATGGTTTCCATTTGCTTCCTTCCACCATCTGTTCCCCTTCTTCCAAAGGAACTATCACCATTTCAGCACCTCCGTATCTTCGTTGGGATATTTAAGTTTTATTGATAAGCAAGTTGCATTCAGTGCTGTCTCATCCGTCCTTCAGATTGGCTTGCAGCCTAATCAAACTGAGGGCATTTGTCCGTTAAATGAGATGTAGCTGGTAGGATGTAATACTCCTTGGCAGGCTTTCGAGAACTTCTCCGATAGGGACAAACCAGACCCACCGAACCTCAAAATAAAAGCCTTTCAAGAATTACGCAGCAAGAAATTTATCTCATACACTAAAGACAGTATCATCTTTGCCAGTGTAAATAAGGCTTACAGCAGTCAGAAATTGCACTTGTATTCACTTTGCAGTGTTATAAAATTGCTTTAGTATTAATGACAACTGCACTCTTGCAACAGAAAATGAAATCAGACCTTGGAAAGTGAATGCAGAATGTCCAGTAAGAAGGGCTGGGAAGCCTTTCGCTCACTCACTCACTCACACACGTAGCTAAAATGAAAGAACCTTACATTTCACACAGTATAATGGTGGTTGGGGGGCTGGTGGACAATTCACATTAGCTAACATTTCTACTAGAATTGTTTTTAACAGGAGTCAAACATATTGGAAAACTATCAGAAACAACAACAAACTGAGATATCCAATTTAAAGAAATTCATTAAGTTCTCTTTAAATGGTACTTACCCAAACTGATGCTGAAAAGCCTAAACAAGTCAAAGGCTGTTAAAGAAAAAGTAGAAGCTGATAAGGATAAAAACAGATAGTTGCTCCAAAACTTCAAATAGTTTCTGCCCGCTGAACTATAACAGCGTATAAAGACTGCTTAGCCTCAAACTGGTTACTTTCACAGAGTAAACTGGAAACGTCAAAGCCAACACTGGGAGAAAAAAAAAAAAAAAAAACCTGCCTTATAAAGCAGTTGCTAGAGTAATCACAAAGTTAACAGAGAGCTCTGCTGATACAAGTAGTAAAAGTTATCAGTAATTAACATTTTCTGTCTAAAACTGGTAAAAACTGAGTCACTCAAGATCCTGTGTTTCTTCAATGAGTTACGGGTTTTATCCAAATACATAGTTCTGGTCAGCTGAACTCTATCATCTGTTTCTACCTAGTTAAAAGATTTGCCAGCCAAGCTGCTCTTAGTTTACTTGACGCTACAACAATCTGTTATCAATTAAACAATGAACATTGAAACAAACAGAACAAATACAAAAACTATCCACAAATCATCAGCTCTAACACCACAGTTTATGTTTAATTTTAGGAACCAAAAGGTAAAAAGCTGTGCACAAGTATAACCATATTCTTTATTCTTTCAAAAAGCTAAATGTTTAGATAAAAATACTGATCATACAAGCACCGAAAATATTAAGTATTAATGCATACTGTGCTAACAGAAATTGTAACGTTGTCCCCTTATTTGAAGTCAGAACAGAATGCATCCTCAGTTCCGGCTGAGCAAAAAAATATTACTTTGGTTGTCCAAGAGAAAAATTCTTTACATTTTCCCAATACGTCACAAAAGAAGAGAAGTCTATGCAGCTAAACAAAGTTAAGCACTAATTGAATTTACTTTAAAGAAATAAAGTGACATCTTGTAGCATGGGGGAAGCAAGGCTGGAGGGACAACTAACATCTTTTGGTAGCAGAAAAAGGCACATTTTGGGTGTCAGGGTCTCTTCAACAGATTATTGTACCCTAAGAGCATAGTTTCCTACGTAACTCTTCAGCAAAACTATTACCACAAATACTGGCTCCTTCAGTCCACCTACAGTATTTGTTAACACAGATCTGAGACCATAAACAGTGCTGCAAAGCAATGTTTTTGACAGTCAGACAAAACTGCATTTATTTGGCCAACAATAGCTCTATTGAATTATGCAACAAGAAAAAGACATTAAAGTACCACAGTCAATAAAGACTCTGCTTGGCTTTGGTGCACTCGAAGCCCCCACAAGTCCCAAACAATTACTTTGGATTTGCAGGACTCTGCTTGATCTTCTGCAGGGTGGGAGCTGGAAATGTATTTATTGAGGCTGACGCTAATCAATACCCATCACTTGCTCACAGGCTTCAACTTCATTAGAAAAATGGTATCAACAGCTGCTACTGTCCCACGGAGCTTCAAAAGAAAGCAAAGGGTTGCTGGTGTCTAGGTGCTCGTTGCCTGGTTCTCCAGCTTATTTTCATCCGAGCTCTAGGCTGCCTTCAGTGCAAAGTTTTACATCTGACCTTTCCTATACTTCTCTTAACATCGGAGAATTTTAATTTATTACTTTTTCACTCTTTCCAATCTATTTCTGGCTAATCTTCTCTAAAACTTCTGAAGCTTTCAGAAAGCTTTCTTGCATTTTGGTTTCAGTCCAAGATGTCTTACTCTGAAATACCGCAGTGCAGCTGGGCAACTGCAAAGTCTTGCTGAATAACTGGCTCTCCAAAAACAAGTTTGGATTGTTTTGAAATGATTTTCAAACTAAACTTTTTGAGGGGCTACAAATAAATAAATAAAATGTAGCAGGGACTCATGTTTCATTTCAGTGAATGTATATTCCACAAAATGGAAGTGCCCAACCAGCTCAGGCTACAGCAGAGAGGAGGACATGCAAGCATGCAAGACCCTGGGGGCGTTTATCTGCAAATGACAGAAGCCAGCTCTAGCTTGTAAAGTTGCAAATGTTGCAGAGTTAGTCTGTGCCTTATTTCTCTGAAGTACAATGTGCACTAAAGGGGTTGACTCGCAGAAAGAGCCAAAGGGTGGAGTGCAAAGGAGAGCTGCACCTTGCCAAAGGATTTTGATCTGTGGGAGTTTGATGCAACCAGGCAATATGAAGGAGATCTCCAGCCCTCCAGACACACAGCTTGCCTTTTGCACAGATTGTCCAGCTCTAAGCTATTACCTACTTCTTGACCCAAAAAGGACATCTGAATGGAAGATCATTATCCAAATACTTTAGCTTTGCTAAAAATAAGGAAATACCGATTCTGAGCACCCAGCTGCACTGTGGAGGGAAAAAAGACAAAACATAATGGAAAAAAATCACAATGTGAAAAGAAGGGAAGCAAAGCAGATGGCAAAAGGAAAAACCCTTTAAAGGTGGAACCATAAAGCAGGAGCGTCAAGCAGCAGTATGAAATTAGTGCAGCAACCATTACGCATGGCATGAGTTCCAGTTACCTCTTCTCACTGAGCTGTAGCTACGGGGCTCCGCGCCGGGGCCATGCGAGTAGTGGGGAGGCAGAGCCACGGCAGCAGCCACCCGGAGCAGGCTCAGCTGGGGCATCCTCACAGTGTTATGAAAATGAAAAGATAAAGAGGGAGATGTGGGTAACATTTGCGCTGTAGGGAAGATCTAAATTTCAGACAGAGGGTTCCAGACAGTGCTTGAGATTCAATTAAGACTGTCCGCTTTTCCTCAAAATGAAGACCTGAGCTGAAGAATTAGGCTTTCATGTTCATGGGACTGAATAATTTCAGACAATTACACTAACATTATGTTTAAAAAACTTATCTGGAAATCCAAGCAATGCTCTGGGAGACAAAAGGGAACATCAGTATTTGGATCATCTAAAGTAAGAGGAAAGTCAGCGAGGAACAGAATGTCTGAAGCATGAACCTGCCAGGATTATTTCTTAGCACCATGAATTTCAGGTCCATTTGAAGTCTCACAACAGAGAAACTAAGGCAACCGATTGAACTTCCTTGTGAAAAGATTAAAAAAAAATCCTATAGAGTACAGCATGTGGTCTTGCAGAAATGTCCTGAATTCACCCACGGAGACTGACGCCCGCTGCAGAAACCCTGTTTGCATTAGTCAAGGCAGAGAGGGTAAAAATGTACTTTCTCATCTGGCTGCATATGCAGCTCCTCACCTTTTGTTTTCCAGTCTTCCAGGCCTGGATCCAGCTCAATCCAGATATTACCTGAAGCTATCTCAACAAAACCAAACACATGCCCAGCAGCTGGTGATCAGTGTTCTGCCTCACTGACACCAGCAGCTTAACTTCAGCAGAGCTGCGTTTCCACCTTCTGCTTGTGACTTGGAATAATCTCCAGAAAACCAGCACCGTTCCTCAAAGACAAGTCATGGCAAAACCCCAGCAGGTTCTTTAGGTAACTATCTGGGCAAGGAAACAGCTCGAGCCCAAATGGTTGTGGGAGGGGGCAGAAGGGTTGTTTGGGCCTGGGGAGAGGAGTTGCTCTGTTTGGCAGATGTGCTCAGCACAAGATGATGGATCCAGAGGGCTGTGGGAAGAGATGTTCAATGTGCTTCCAAGTGCTGGACCAGGAAGGGAAATGCCAGCGAATATCTGCAAGGGAAGAGGCAAAAAAGGCGTGCTGATGGCACGGAACTGTAGTGGTCTGAAAAAACACATTTGGGAGGCAAAGTGGACTGGTTAGACAGAAAGAACCAAGTGAAAGAAGAAAAGCCCAACTCAGGGAGCTTGGGCTGCAGACCGCTGGTGGTTTCACGTTCTCCTGCACAAGCAGTTCATCTTTCACAGGCTCCAGGTAACGCCGGGGAGAGGTGGCTGAACAGCTGTCTCTGCTAGGGATGACGATTCCCTCTAGGAATCTAAGCAGCCTGTGAATTGGCAGCTAATTGTAAAGGAAGGAGCCGTGTTAAACCTGACAGGGCCACACAAAGTGATCTCATGTACACGGGACTATCAAAGCCTCACTGGCAGCAGAGGGACAGCCAAGCCCTCCCTGCCCACAGGGATTTCAAGACCAGATTTCTAGACCATGGCTGCTTTGTGGAAAGGGCACCAGCAGAGCCTTTTCCCTACCCCTTCCTTCCTGAAGCACTTTATCTTGGAATAACGCGCACGGACGGTAACACCCACTCGTGGTTCACTGAGTCTCCCCAGATTCCCCGCTCCCTGGGAGAGTGGGGGGCTGCTACAGGAGTCCGGGATCCCAGCTAGCATCCTGCACGGCCCTGCTTCCAGTGCTGGCTGGGCCTTAGCAGTAGCCGTCATGGAAGCAGCCGACAGCAACAAGCCGTGTTTTCCTGGAGCCAACTGTTTTCTTAAACTTCTGTAAACGTCTGCTTCCTAACACGAAGTTAGCAAAGATGTATAATTATGGATGTAGCATAAGGAGCAGACAAGCCGAATTAAGCTTCCGATCGCATGTCTAATTTATGTACAACTGCAGCAATTACAGATGCAAATTAAATAACTGCAGAAAATGGGTTTTATTAGCCATAACTAAAACCCAATAAAACTCACTAGCTCATGCACATCTCTGCACTGAATGTGCCTCTTTAGAATGTCAATTAGAAATGTGAGAAGCAACCAGGATTTTCTATTTCCTAATATGAAAAAAAAAGGTAAGCTGTCAAAGCATGTCTTCCACAACAAAACGAAGAGGAGCTCTAATTGGCAATTTCAGAGCAACGCATTGTTTTACAGACAGTAGTTCTATGCAACTTTTAAACATATTATTTATACTCAGTCTTTCATGCTTGACATGGCTGAGAAAAGTCTCATCTAATAAAACCATACACGTAATGTAACTCAGATTCAGAAGAGACCTACTCTGACTGCCTGGCAGGTTGGGGTCTAAAAGTTTAAACTCAAAGCTGAGGAACACAGTGCTTATTTTTGCAGTCCTTCTAAGATTTGGGAAGCTGGGGGCCTCTTAGCATCATGTCAACTGGGTCCAGGGCTGTCAAACGCCTCTCTCAATGTTTTAATGCTGAAACCAGTCAAATCTTCTGTCACTCAGACTTAGCATGGAGTGTTGCCATGTCTAAGGAGCCAGTGCTAACCAGTCAATTTGCTTAAAAGCAATAAAATAAATTGTTCCCATTAAATCACGGTTAATCCTGCTCCATAGTTCTTATACAATTCCCTGCTATGTGTGATTAAACCTTCTCTATATTTACGTAGCATGAGCACCTGGATAAAAGTGTATATATACCATGGTATGTCCACACAGTCTGTTCGGTTCATCCCTTGTTTTGCAGTGGGAGGGGATTTTCCTCACTGTCCGCATTGTGTACGCATGCCTTAAACACTCTGACCTGGAGTGACTTGACCGCTGGCTCTCGGCATGGGAATCCTGGCATGTTCCTGTACAGCCACCCCTACAGCGCAGGTCAGAGCACGGCCACTAACGCATAGCGCGGATACAAGCCAGGTTGTCCAGCCACAGTATGGATAATTCCCAATATACATCACATCCTTCCTTCCCCATCCAGCTGCAGGCAGAGGCTTAGGAAGGGCTCCACTCCCCCACAGCCACCTGCGTACACCGCAGACAGGGTGGGATTGTCCAGGTCCCTTCCCCGCCGGGCATCGCTGTCAGCTGAGCAGGGCCAGGGAAACCAGGATGAGACAGAAACACCCAAGTTCTCATGTGGGGCAGGCTCCAGATGCCAGAAGGGGGCAGGCAACGTGCCACAGTTAGCGGGCCCCCTTGTCTCCAGGCTCCCTCCAACGTGCCTCCCACCGGGCGCCCTCTTCTCCCACTCACATCTGCGGATGCTCTCTGCCTCCTCAGCTGTCCCACTTCACGGTGCATGATTTCCAACACAGTACCTTCCCCAGTGCACGCAGCAATACAGCTGGGGCTTTGAAATACCGCATAAGATTAGAGAATCATTTCTATTCATACGCTGTCTCCCGGCGGACCCGGTCTTGCATGCTGTCACTGTCGCTGCCCCACACCTCTCCTGCCAGACCGCAGCATGGACGCTCGTTCTGGCTGCAGAAACCTCCTTCAGAATTTAAATATACCACATCCACTGACTTCCCCTTATCTCTTGTGGCAGTTATATCCTCGAACAACACCAGCAAATTACTTAAGCATGACCTCCCTTGCCTGAATGTCTGCCAGGTAGTCTTAATTAAACTGTGCATTCCCATTTACACTCTCCACAACACCCTGAGGAGAAGTTTCCAAGATTTCCTCATTTTGTGTATTCCCTTGGATCATTTATCATTAAACGGCAATAATGATAAGCAAAATGGAAAAGACAAGAATAGTCTTGTATCTGCATAAAAACAGCACACAGTAAATAAATAACTAGAAATTGGTTATTAGGCCGGCCACCCTGCCTCTCCCCACACCGAGATCCTGAGACGCTGAGCACTTCCCTACGAACACCTGCGTAAAATCCAAAGATATGCTGAGAACAGGTCTTATCATAAAGAGAAAGAAGGCCCAGAAATACTGATTCTGCTTACGATTTAAATAATAGGGGCATATACATGGAATCATTTCTAGCTTTCATAACTAAAGGACTCATACCAAAGGCATTATCATTTGATAATTAATTTTTTATGTTGCAATTTTAGATTCAGAAGTTCCTGGCTCAATAAAAAGCCTAAAAAACACCCAAGCCCCAATGAACCCATCCCCTTCTCTTCAATCAATGCTACGTCTACTGATAGTCTGGTGCTGGAGCATCCTGCCGTCACCAACTGCACCCAGCTCTGCGAAGCCGGCAGGGCAGACGGAGCTCGCACAGAGTTGCATCGCCGGGGCTGAAACAACAGCAGCAGGAGCCTGCCACGTAGCACATAACATCCAGACAAGACGAGCAAGGTAATGGAAGGCACAGGTTTATTAATCCTGTCAAAAAACAATTTAAGGAGATTTAGGATTTACATTTATCCCATGCCTGACTTAAAAAGATATTTTAAGTCCTGCCTTTGTTTCTCATTGTGTTTTGTAGCTGACCTGTTTCTGTTCATAATTAACAGCGGGGTTTAGTTTTACTCCAGGATCAAGACAGCTATGGAAAAATGATCTGGATTGTATTTGAAGTGATGCAACAAGATCGTTACCTAAATTCTGAGTACAAGACTGTTGAATATCAGAACCGCAGAATGGCTTGGGTTGGAAGGGACCTTAAATACCATCAGTTCCAACCCCCTGCCATGGGCAGGGATGCCACCCACCAGATCAGGTTGCTCACAGCCCATCCAGCCTGGCCTTGAGCACTTCCAGGGACAGGGCATCCACAGCTTCTCTGGGCAGCCTGTGTGCCTCACCACCCTCACTGTGAATATAAGTGAGCAAGAGAAAAATCAACTTGATTTTGTGATCTAAGTTGTGATCCAAAGTTGATCCAAGCACAATTTTGTACAGCTCAGCACTCAAAGAAATGTTGTATTTTTAAGAGCACAAGGAAATCTGGCAGCAATTCCACAGCAATGCATATGGAAGGCCACAACATCATCTCTGTAAAGTCATTTTTCACAAGAGATGTACACCTACAACTGAACCATGCATTCAAAAAATTCCTTCCCTGCAACTTAACCCAGGGAATGTCGGGCAAACAAAAATCCAACAGGTCACACCACAGCTATCCCATTCATGGAGTAGCTGAAGAGGAAAAAATACTCTTTTAATTAAAACTAATGTTTTAATAATTCAAGAAACTGCTTACATACTACTGCCTGCTTATACGCCTGCAGCTGGTGGTTGGTTGCCTGAGGACACCAGCATGGGGCAGAGGGTTAGGATGCTGGGAGAGGAGCGGAGAGACAAATGATGGGAAGAAGGGGCCTTCTACACATGGCCAAAGTTTGTCTCCTTAAAACAGATGAAAAATTCAGGGGATACTTTTTTATGGAGTGATGCATCTACTGACAGGGTAGTTACAGTCATTTGCGGTGGTCTGGAGAACAGGAAACTCTATGTGATATAAATTACACCACAGTAAATGCATGGCTACATCCATTTTGGATTTGGACCTTGTATGTGCAACTGGTGTGAAACCACCAAGACTCGGTATTGACATCCGTGGTTTGTGGGCAGCACTTCCATTACACAAGCAGGATACAGACGCGCTGTAGCCAGAAGACCTACTGAGATCGCCTAGTTAGAAGACATAATTTTCTTACATTGCACACACTGCAATCTATGTTGAAAATTAATGAAGACTCAAGTACTGCTGTCAATAAAGCCCGACAAAAATGAATACTGCTTGCAAGAGGTTTCCGTGTACCTGAGGAAAAGAGTCACTTTTAGACTTCAAAGCAGAATATCACGCGCAGGTACTTTGTTAGAGTAGCATCCCCAAAAGTCAGTGCACCATCAGATGCCATCCATTGATGCAAGGTTATGCAAGGTCTAGAGCCCACTTTCTACAGAAACTTACCAAAACAGAAATCCTTTTAGTACTTAACTTGAGATTTTAAGATTCATTTAATCTGCTTTCTTAAAGCACATTTACAGAAGCAAAAATGATCAATAATTCCACCACTAAATTGCATTATTTTGCATAAGTAATTTGTGACAATACATCAAGAAAATGAATGAATAATCCTTGAAATCTCCAGAGCAGGACAACAGCCTTAACAGCACATCTTTGCCAAAAAGGAAAACCAGCAATTCAGACTATTCACCTCATCTATGAAGCAACTTTAAAAAAAAAAAATAACAACAGAAAACAATCTGTTTCATACTGGAATCAAATGGATTAACTTTAAAAGACACCAGTGTAGCAATTTATAGCTATTACAATTTTTTTTGACAGCATAAATTTCCAGTTTCAACAGTCAGAGTAGGTGAAGCTCTAAGCACAAAGAGCTCATTGATTCAGTATGTCTGTACAGCTTAATTCTGAAAAATCGATCATTGTGCATTTCCTCCAACACTTTATTTGCAGCATCCTCCTATAGAATTTATTATTATTGCTTACTGCTGAAATAGAAACGGTGATTCCACCATTCTCAGCCCTACTAAATCATTATTTAACATTTTGTGCCTGGCCTCCTCATATAAAGGGGTAGCTCGGTTTCTTATGAAGAACACTATCATCAAACATTTCTCAGTTATGTTTGTAGTTGGTGACTATTACTTTAAGAATTCTGTTTTCTTTGAACAGATTTCCCTTGCCCCACCTCTGTTGTGTTGAGCTCTTGGATTCACCTCTAAGGGAAAGGTCACTTTTGGCTTATGAAGTATCCGTGGGCAAAAGCCAGAAGCTATAAACATGAATTTTTCATTATATTAATTGTCCTAGTTTGACTATGCAACATGACTCTTCAACTGATATAGAATTTTAATTGTGTGTGAAATATTCAGTCTTTATAAGCCCCTTTCCTAACCCTTTTTATACTGCAGGGAGCTTCTGCCAACAAACACTGCCTCTTAGCTAGTGTTCAACTTTCTTTGTAATTCACTTTCTTGACCTTTTATTTTGACATTTTCACCTCATACATTAATTTCTGCCTGCACTGAATACTGCAGGATTATAATTACTTACATATAAACCTTTCATCACATCTTTTGACTTTGTTAGAAAACACTGTACATCAAATAACAGCAAATTTCACATTAATCAGCTGGCCTTTCAGAGGAACAGGCTGCAGCAGCAAGGAGATGATCACACCTAGAGCTCCATACTGCTGAGCACAGGTCAGAGGAACCTCCTGCTTTGAGAGCAACACAGGGCACCCAAGAAAGAGAAAACAGCCTTCCCAGACCGCCCATGGTGCCTGTGCATGTGTCCCCAGCCTTGCCCTCGCCCAGCTTTGGGGCAGCTATAAATTAGGCAGGACGCCGAGCACCCAGCTTGCTTCTGGCAGGCTGGGGGTGAAGCGTGGAGCCGAATCCCCGCGGGATGCGCGGCTTTGGGCAGGAAGGCAGGGAGGGAGGCTCTGCTGCTCCAGCTACGTGATGCTCCGGACAAGCTGCGTGCTCAGGGCCCACGCTGCCGTGCCTTGGCTGAAAGGCAGCGCCAGGGACCGGGGGCACCACAGACACCCCGGGAGCATCACCGCCCCAACGAGCCTTCACGCAGGCTCCGGAGTTGCCCTCCTCATCCTGCTCTCTGCATTAATGGATATTCAGGGTAATTGAAACCACATTTTCCAGTGAGTTTATTAGCTGCATCAAGAAAACGAAGCACATAAATCATGCAGGTTTAACTGTATATTTTTATCTATAGTGTACTCACACAATTTATGATAAATGGGTAAGATATGGTGGCATACTGAAGCAGTCACATTCAATACATGTTTTTCTCACCTGGTTTCCACATTAGAGACAAGGAGCAGAAACTGCACTAGGCGCAATTCAGGTGATCAGCTCCGATAAGCTGGTGTCCACTGGATGTGACACCTCGCAAAACCATCTGAGCTATCCATCTGAGGGTCTGCCACAGGAAGGTGGCATAGAGCAAACAAGCAAGCAAACATTCCTGCATGGATCAAACCGCCACGGAAAGGGCTGACACGCCTCACCTGGATGACAGGAGACCTGTCCAGTTGTAACCAGCACCAGGTTCAGCGGCTGTTCTCCATGGTATTTCTTATTCTTTGGGATAGAGATAAAAGCCTCCAAACTGTCCAGGTGGTTACAATATCTTACGTACACCAACATGGATTTTAACCCTCCTCTGCCTTGCCAGCTACACTTCCCACAGCACAACAGCTTTTAAAGTAGCATCTTTACAGAGACAGGCAAGCGTTGAGATGACAACCCATGGCAAACAAGAGAGAGAGTTAATTTCTCAAAGTCCCAGTCTAAGGGACTTTGTCTAACTTCCTTCTAGTTCTGTTCCATAAAATATCATAAAAAGTATTTAAATGTTTCCACAGCAGCTGCCTTCAGAAATTCTCTTGGATGTGATTGCTCTAAATACAATTCCAGCCTATTTGGGTTTTTCATCTTCTAGTTGCACTGAAGGAATTGTAGGAACTTCACAGCTGTCACAAATTTTTGATACCTCGGCAGAAGGGATTTTCAAATAATGTGTGCAAGGAACACAGATGTTCTTGCATTGTTCTTCCAGCTTCCCTTCATCCAAGGCCCTCAGTTCTGTTATTTACCATGGAGACCAGTGAAAAACTAATCAAAATATGTGAGTGAATTGAAGTAACCTTGTCAATAATTCTGAGAAGTGGGTATGTGCTCAGCAGAGCAAGAGACAGAAAAACACAGCAAAGCCTTTTCAAACATCCATAAAATGTGAGTTGCAGTCACACTGTGAAACTGTATGTCAGAGGAAGATATCTACAATTCTATTATCCATCCTTTTCTTTTACTGGCTAATAAAGATATAACCTGATTACTTGCAGGCAGATGCAGCTGAGTATTCTTCATGTAGAGATCCAAGTCATCATCTAGTATCGTAAACGTTAAACAGACTGAGATTCTGGAGCGATGTTTGACATGCAGGATAAACTTGCACAGGAGAGAAAAAGAAAGGCACAGTACCTGACTATGTACATGTGCCATATAGGAGATACATTTACAGCAGTAGAAAAGTGTATTGGGACAGTATCACAGAAATATTCACGAGATGCTCAGCCTTTCTGGGTCCCATAAGGCATTTTACATTTCTCTGCCTTCCTCTTGTCAAGGTCCTGTCTTGCGCCTGGTTTAGTGCTAGTCCTTAAATAAAACCTCAGCTCCAAACTTTGCAAGTACGTTTTTAACTCCTAACAGGAGATTTTTCCATTAACTTAGCCACAGTTTCATCTTAATCTTCACAAAATAACCAAAACAGAACTAAGAACATAAGCATTACTAAGCAGACGTCATCTGTGCCAGAGATAATCCTGTCACCGAGAGGACTGTGAGGTATTTATCCCGTATTTTGGCTTTCCAAGACCACCAAAACAATGTTTTGTTACTACACTTGGAGGTATCATTAGCTCAGCCGACACGCTATTTTATTGGTCTCAAATTCAAAAGACAAATCAGCTCAAAAACTCTAACCATGATCTTTACTTCCAACTTGCTAGGAAGAACAGGAGAGCTCACAATCAATGTCCCACTATTTTTTAAATGTCATTTCAAATCTCTCTGTGAGCAGATTATTTCAAAGCTTGATTCCAGCTCACTGCAGAGTGATGCTCTTGTGGAACTTCTGGTAATGGGAAAAGAGTGAGCAACATAATGGTTATTTATCAGAGCACATTGTAGGAAAGAACTTTGTGCCCATAAAAGCACAGCCGGGCCCCGCGGGTCTGTCCAGACACCAGCACTGCTATTTAATTGCTGGAAGCTGGAAGAATATTCAGAGTCCTGGAACGCAAGTCAGTAAATTAAACAAGTGAAGCTTCTCTCTTCTTTAACTGTTAAAAGAAATTCTCAGCAAAATTCTGAAAGCCAGGCAATATGGATGCTTTATTCCCATTTAAAAAGAAATGGTAACAAACCTTCCCAGGCTTGGCAAAGGGCGAATGAATTAATGGTTTCTGGGTTTGCTGTGTGCATTCAGTGCATACCTGCGCAGTCTGGGGGATGTTACAGAAGGCAGAACTGTGACTCCACAGCTTAGGGTAAGCCAAGTCTTGCACTGACAGCTAAGTTTCAGCCATCTTCTTATGAAGGATACAGTATGTCACGCCCAAAGTTACAGAACTTCATCTCTAAGAATAGCATCCTGCCCCAAGAACGTAGAAGCAAATAGATTTTTTAACTTAAAATTTCACATTCATCAAAAAATTGGTCCTCCAAGACCCCTGGCACTGTGTTTCACCCCTGATATTTGCTCCTTCTGACCAAGCAATGGAACTGTTCTCTTCAACCTTCCCATTTGCACAGAACTCGCATCTTACACCATTTTTCGTTATTTTTTTTAATCAATACAAAGAGACATCTTCCTCTGTTACTCCTCCCCAAAGAAGAATGAAAGCAAACAATTCTGACCACACTGCACTCCTTTATAAAATGTGATGTACACTGATGAGCAGCACTATGGATAGTATCACTGCAGCTGCCGCAGGTAATTCCGTGACAAACTCACATCGTTTGGAAAGGTTGCGTTCCCCTATGGCAGGGAAATTTCTGACATATGCCCAGATGCATGCACACAACAGGCTCCCCATGCCTCTTGCCTGCCCCCACTGTACCCTTTTCTGCATCTCTTTGGAGCCTGGGCCACCTGAGTGTGTCCCTGCAACAAGATGCTAACTCCCTTGCAAGGAAGAGGATGCTACAGCATCTCCCATGATTGTCCTCTTCCTCATCTGGGGACAAGACCCAGCATGGACATATCTTCTTTCTGGAAGGACCCTGCTTATCTGACCTGGAATCAACAAGGGAAGGAGAGTGCCTCTGGCATGCAGCGTGCTACGTCAGGACACAGGACAGGTCATCGAGTGCCACCGGTTATATCCTATCATCAGCACAACACTTCTCCACTTTCCATGAAGAAGCCACCTCCAAACACTGCAGGCGGGTGCTCAGCAGGATGCCAGCCTCGTACCACTGAGCTGCTGCCCCTCCTTGCTCACGGTGACAATCACAGCAGCAGATCCAAGGAAAGGGGCAGGTGGTGCCTCACAACAGAAACCTCTGCTGTCTTTTCCAAGTACTATTCCAGGGAAAAATGATGTTTTATGCTTCCCTTACATTTCTGTGTCTTCATTAGCCTGGATTTCTTTGAGTGTAATCTCAGTATTGGATTTATCTCATTTTTGTTACTTCTGATTTCAAAATAATTGTATTTCCCCTAAAATAAATTATCTTTTTTTTTTTTTAGATTATTCCCAACTGTAATTTCAACATATATAGTTATTTTTGGCAATATACTACCATTCAGAAATTACTCTGATTCAGTTGTACCAGAGTCAGGAGTAACTGAAGTCAGTTAAACTAGTCCTAGGGAAGACCAAGGTTACACTTATCTAACCTGAAACACAGAAAGCTGCTGTCTGCATGGTTAATGAGACACTAGTTAAAAGCAGGATTATATCCTATGCTATGCCAACCCCAAATGTTAACTAAAAGTCGGCTCAGTAATAGCATAAGCATTTTGTTTTGTTTAGTGTAGGAATGGCCTACAGTTAAGTGCAGTAACAGATTGTATTCTACACATTGTGTAATGAGCCCGGAGAGAGGCATACACACAGTCATCGCCATAAAGCAAAACTGTCTGCGCTGAAGTTTGTTAATCTCTTCTATGAGACATTTCCATTAAAACATGTTTCATAAAGCCACAGGTTCATTCTGCCAAAACCATGCAGCTAGACTGACTCGTCAGCAAGCAGAGCCGTGGAAGACCTCAGTCTCTGTTTAACTACCATGTTAACAAAACTTGCATTTACCCAAAGGCCAATAGCAAATCATATTCTGCGCACTTTCCCAAGCCAGATACCTGAATCTGAAACCATACATACGAATATATGTGCCCATACACAGACCTTTCTTTATTTTGCTAAGGGATAAAGCAGGGGATAAATTCAGTCACTATGAATCCCATTCTTCTGGGACCTGGATGCTTGTGTATTATTTAGAAAAAGCACTCCAAGGCAACTGATCTTTATTTGTCATAAAATTCAACAAGATCCTTAACACTGGCTTTACAGGAGGAGATAGTATAAATTTAAGAGATTGAATTAAGGAATAAAAGAGAAGGCTAAAACCATTTATTATAAATACACAAAAGAAATATCACTACAACTCCTACATATGATAGATTTTTTTTCTACAGGCCCCAAAGGTCAGTGGATTTGAATGACTTTGGAAAAAGGGAACATGTTAAGTCTGAAGCTGAAAATCCACCGCAGAGAATGTCTAGACAGCAAGTCTTAAATCTCACTCCTAAATCAACCGAGCTGCAGCTCAGCTGTGCCTGCGATGTCGTCATGCCGGGTGAGAGACAAGGCTCGGCGAGGAGGAGTCCCCAAACACCACCACGAAGATTAAATCTGAGCACCTGGGGCACTGCCCCAAGGACAGGCTGTCTGACAGCCAGTCCCACCCTGCCGCAGAGATGCTCCACATAAGCAGTACCATCTCTCTTTTTTTTTTTTTTTAAAGGAGTCAGTAACATTCTGCCTGAGCTTCCAGGTGGATTTAACAAGCACATCTGCAGCAGCAGTGAAAGTAAAAGCAGCAGCCAACCTTTATGCCTTCAAACAACAGATCTCAAAACACTTACAAAAGGGACTTGTATCATTACACCACGGCACAGAGAGGGAAAGTGAGGCACCGGGAGGGGAGGTGACCGAACTGAGAACGGACTTCCCAGCTCAGTGCCACAACATCCCCATCTCCACCACTGCGTGTTCTCTGAACATGCCCGCTAGCTATTCCCCACCTTTAATAACAGCAGATCTTCCAGCTGTCATTCATTTCAGGTACACTCGGACAGCAGGCATAAGAAAACTCAACATCATCAAACGTTTAGTGTCTGTTCTTCCCACAGAAAAGAATATAAAACTCACTTTACCAACTTCTAATTCCACTGGCTCCGCAGACCTCATTCAAACACTTGGATACAAAGCTGTGTTGTATTTGTGTACACCAGAGGGGAAAAGATGTATATTGTACCACCTTGGATGCTGTCTTCTTCAAACATGATTTATCAGGCCCAGCCTGAGGAATATGATGCAAGGGAAGGAGAGTGATAAATGCCATTAATGACTGGCCCGAGAACACACAGGGAAGAAACAGCAGTATAACGAATATTGTGGGACTCCTACCTCCTAGTCATGGCTTTAGATCATTAAACAAAGATATTGTTTTATGCTACATCAGGTTTAAACACACTCCATTCTTTTGTTTAATCCATGAAAAAATAAATTTAGCAGAGAAACAGACACGCAGTAACTTGGTTTTGCTGCCCTTCCTCCCACCCAAACATATCTTTTTTTTTTCCTTGATAAAGACAGAAAGAAGTCATACCACCACTACTGAGCCTTAACCTTTGCCAGCTCTTAGTTTGACTACCTCTAATTTCAGAAAAGATCCCAGAGCTAATAAACAATTAAACCACAGAGGAAAGCCACCTGGAAGATGTATTGCTGAAGGAATTAAAGTGAGGTGTTTTGGTTTTTTTTGGCTAAGCAGGAAGAAAATGTAAAAACATTCGGAGCAGTCCAATGGCCTTGGGATTCATGATGTGCGACTTATGAATTTGGTACCAATTGTATGTGAATATCAATAATTTCATACAGTTGTTCCAAGGAGGAGAAAAATATATAAATAATAAAAAAATCTTAAAGAATAAATGGGGAGAGAGAGAAACTCAAGGGTGGTGCAGAAATCGAAATGTCAGAGAATGTCGCAGACAGAGGGTAGGTATGGGAATAACAGATCCAGAGCAAATCTGCTGGAGATGTTAGGAGCTGGCAAAAGATCAAAGCGATAAGAAGCAGGAAAGGAAATAACCTTTAATTCTGTGCCTCTAAGAGGATGGGAAAAAAACACTGCAACAAAGGCCAGCCAAGGTAACATGGACAGGGGCCTAGTCATGTGCTGGGAGCTGTGCTTATGTCATTCCAAACCTAAGGGTTTTGTCCTACTTTAAGAAGCGCTCCGCTAAAAACACAGCACAGAAAAGCTCTGAAACAAAGCTGGTAGACTTTGGAGTTTGTTTTTTTTTTAAGCAAACCAAGCTTTAATTGCAGTTTTCTAAGTCTTCAGACGTAGCCGCCTCTGTAAACATGCATTTTCACTCCTCTTGCAGACACGGAGGCAGGCCGGTGCCATGATCCATAAGGAATGCTATTTATGGCACCACTTTTAATTAGGTGACACAACAGAGGACAAATGGCCAAATCCTGCTTTTCCTCCCAGCTTCGTGTGCCTCCTCTCCAGGCAAGACTCTCAGAAACCAGTTACTCATCAGACACCAAATACCCACCGTGACTGAGAAGCTGTACACAGCCCTGACTGACCACTACCCCCTCACTAAGAAAACAAGCAACAGGTAGATTGCCTTTTACTTTGACGTCTGCTAATTATTGCTTTGCTACGGAGCAGGTACCAACCTGCCCAGGTGCTCCACCAGTGCAGGCGCTACAGCCCAAGTCCTTCTTGGAGGGCACGGCTCACCCAAACCCTCGGCCCTACTTTCCTCCTTGTCTCCAAAGAGCAGGAGTGCAGCTTTGGTGGGGCACAGGCACATGCTGACCTTCTCCTAAACTTGACCTAAGATGTTCCTGAATTCAGAAGTGTGAATGGAGCTGACACAGAACACAATCTTGGATCTAAGCATGTTTCCACCTTTGGAACACGTGTTTCTACCTTCCTCGTCTCCATCCCACAGTGTCAAAACTCTGCCAGGGAACGGTTGAGGAATTTATAGCTTGGCCATAACCTAGAAATCCCAGAAAAGTTTATCTTTATTAATGTTAAAAGCCCCATTTTGCAAAACTTGAGATGCTTCAGAAAACTTGGCTAAAACCTAGAGAATAGCTGAGCTTTTGAGCAGTATCCGAACTGAACCACAGGAAAAAACTAAGGCTCATTCATCACTAATTAAGGGCTTAACTGACATTACCAATGCTTAGCATATGTTCTTCCCTATTAGCTTCCAAGAACAACAACAGGCCCACAAGATTATTTTGAGCATGAGTTGAAATAAGGTGAACCATACCTTACGCCAATAAAGTTTTCCAGAAGGAACAAACATTTTGTTTACTCTGCAGTCAATTCTAAGACACAAGATATTTACCCAGCTTCAGCACACAGAGCCACTGATCAGCCACATTTCCAGCAAGCTGAACTCAGCTTTATTCCTACTTCATTTCAGAAATTTCAATTTGTTCATATAAATCTGAACTGCAATAAAAGATGTTCTAGTAACATCAATTCCATTAAATGAGTACTTCTTTTTTTTTTTAATTGCAAGTTTTTTCCACAAGATAGTTTTAGAATACTGTGCTGGTTATAATGGGGCTGATATCCTGTGTACCTGCATGATGTTCTCTAATGCACATAGATGCACTATACATTTGGGATGGGAACTAACTACACCAAGCCCCATCACAGACCTCAAAAAGGTTAAGATGAGGCTCTGTGGAGCACAGAATTTGCTGCACAGAGGAAAAAACTAATCCTAAAGTGGATTTGGGGACATATTATGGTGTCTAACTACACAGTGCTCACCAGCTTCCTTATCTGTAGGCACATATGGAGTTCCACAGAACTTGCTGTGATACTTTTATATTTAAAGGTTTATATGGTCAGAGGTTTGGATGTCATTATTCATAAGCAAATAAAATTTCTAAACTGCAAGGCATTATGGAAAAAGTCAAAAGCAGTTCATCTCATTTTCACATTAGTTTTTATCATCATCATTTCATCAACATCATTTAATGTTATTGTTTGTTAAACAGGAAAAAAAAATCACTCCTGTTTTTAAAATGGAACAGCCAGTTAATTAAACAGCATATTCATTTATTAAGTTTTAAAAATCAATCTGGTTCCTACTAAAGCCAGCGGAAAACTTCATTGATTCCACTGGGGAAAAGGTCAGGCCTTTAAATATGTGCCAAAAAAGTAAGGTTTTCTACAAATGTAGAATACATCTACCTTTGAAAGGCCTAAAGCTGTCAGGTGCCAGCTCTCGTGCAAATACTGTGTGGGAGGGGAGGTTTCTGTCCTGGCTGGCTCAGGGTCGTCTGACTTCAGTACAAGGCGAAGGGCTCAGCCTCTTTAGTAATGCAGCCTGGACTTGGTACCTGCACCTAAACTGAAAGCAAGTGAAAATCTTGTAATTTTTTTCAGGGATCAAAAATTTCTACATTAATAGGTGCCACCATTTATTTTGCAATGTCCTGCCACATAACAGTACTGACGAAATCCTGCCAGGCCTCCCTACTGCCACCATGATATCCTTTGCTAAAAACCCGGCATCACTGGTATAAATAAATAGTTTGCACCCGACAGATTTTCATCCACTATGAAAAGGTCAGACACATCCCACAGTATTTTTAGGGTTTATTTAGGGCCCATTCAGGCTTGATTTATGCCTCCTTTCAAATCGGAGAGTTATGAATAACATAAAGCTACAGAACTTTAAAACTAATTTAGGAAACATCTAAATGGAAAACCTAATGATCTTCCAGTGACCCAAGACAGATTTAAGTGTGATTAGTAACAGAAATGAAAACTCATTTTCTCATGATGAAGGACAGTCAGCTTCATCATTGTGATGTTATAATTTAGTCTTAAACCAATTATATTTATAGCCTTGCTGGTGTCTTACGCCATGTCTGGTAAAATAGTTTTATCTATCAAAATCCAAACAAAGCCTCAGTAGCGAGGATCTTCACAGACAACAACTGCTTTTTGGTGCCTGACTGAAATGCCTTCCAGAAGCCTGACTTCTACAGCAAGCATGGCTCAGCAGTTTTTGAAAACGAGGCCTTTACAAATTTATGAAAAGTTGTAACTTAGCAGCTACCTTCAAAAATTTAGGCCACCTGTTTGCATTCAATGGAAAAATAATCAGGATGCTTGTTCTCAAATCTTCAAGCCAGCCACACCAGCCACGAAATACGATTTACCTTCCACAGATTGCCAAAGTCAACTGTCTGGTGTAAGAGAGGCTGAGTTTTGAAGCTGTTCCTGTAGGGAAAGGCTCTGTGCTAAAGACAGCTTAAAGGGACTCAACCACAAGAACATCCCAGGACTCCTCATCTTTGTGAGAGAGCAAGGTGCACTGTAAAGTTGCTTTGCTTAAATTCAGATCTAAAGAGGCATTCAGCATTATTTCAAGGGCTGAAGGTAGAAGGACGGGGAAAAAAGTTTGTTAAGTGATGCAGCTTGGCATTTTGTGGCAGCGGATGAAATAGAAAATGCAGAAACAGTACATACACTGATAAAGCTTTGAGATACCTTAACGAAATCCTGACTGCATAAGTCAAACTCATGTTTTTCTAGCCCAGTTTGCAATCTGAGCAAGACTTCGGGAGCCCTGTACTCTCAGCAATCCCATAGGAGCACAGGAGGAACACCGGTTATCGTACTGGAAGCTGCGCTTGCAGTTTGGCTCATGTTTTATGTACAGCAGACGTAGGATGTCAAGCTGAAGAGTGGTGTACATAGCCAAAGAATCCTGCAGCTCATCAATGCCTGAAAGATTAACTAGGAAACCTCTTCTTCTAGTGAGGCATATGAAAGTTTCCATTCCCATCAAACACATTTCAATGAGAGACTGATTCAGAACAGGAAAAAAATCGCAGCTGTTGTACTCTGTAGTGAGGAATGTGTGGAAAGATTAGAAGAATTTAGATTTTGTCCTTGAATGGCAACGATCACACCAAAAAGTTAGCAGCTACAAATGGCCATAACAAAGGGAGCCAAAGTAGTCACTTATTTCTTCTCCTGGTAGTCAATTTGTTCATTTACCTCTCTCTGAAAAGACTCACTTTATTCCGTGTATGTGTCCGGAAAGAGTCTCTCACCCATCCGGAGCAACAAATGCCAACAACCTAAAAATCTGCCACTGGAGACTTCACCTGTCTCCCAGAAACTGTAATTGCTTTCTTGGTATCACTAATGAACTGAAACTCTGTAACCTACATTCAAGCTGTCAAATCTTGCAGCATACTAATATTCAGGAAAACCAACATCTCTCTTTTCTCTGCATACAACATACACTATTTTCACTAATTAAACTGTAGACAAATAGGAGGCATTTTAACAGTCTTTTCACTTCTCAGACACATGTTGCTTTACTTGAAGAAAATATGCCTTATTTGGAAAAACTAGATTAACTTTAGGAAAAAGACCATGAAAACAGATGGGCAAATTTATATGATGGAATACAGATGATACCTTTATTAAAAATGGCATGTCTAGCAATGAACCAAAAAATGTTTAATATTAAATTTTGTTTTCACATATCCGCAGGAAGTGTAGCTATACTGCCCTCCTCTACTTCCAAACATCCTCTTGCTACATGCATCACGATCAGTCAAACTACTTTACTGCAAAGCAAAACAAGTAAGCAGAACACCACCTGCTTATTTGGAGCCCTAAATGGATTTATGTTATTGTCTCGAGTTCATGCACACAGGGAAGGATTCTGGGGACGCAGTAATCATGCACTCTGTTTTCCAGACAGGTGGTCTGATGGCCTCAGATATCCACTGCAGTTTCCTAAGCAGAAGTTAAGTAGAGAGAAAAATAAAGCCAATGAAACAAGTGAGTGAAATGAAATGGAAGGTAAGGGATTAGCTGGCTCCTGCCGTTTGTCGACTGGCTGTTTCACCAGGAGGCACACAGGAGAACAGACCTGTAAAATTAAGTGGACAGCATTGCAGGTGAGCTACGCTTTGAGCAGGTCTTTAAAAGCAACCTGGTGGCAGGCTAAGGAGCCTCTTCACTTTCATTCACCTTCAACACATCGCACACTGCATAACTGGATACACAAAAGATGCTCAGCAGTTAGTGTTTTAATAGCTCTTTACAGGTAAATATGACAGGCAGTTAGGAAGCTACCTTCTTGGCTATGTAAGCTTTAATAATTCAGCAATATTAGCTATGTGGAATAAGAAAGAGAAGCTGCATTTTTTTTTTATGTCGGAAAATGAGATGGGGTCGTTTTCCTTTATTCCTTTCGAAAGACAAGTAATTTCTGCTCAGCTTCTCTGTCTTTTCAGTAACACTCCATCGACAGTCTTTGTTCAGCAGTTCCAGTAAACTGGCCTTCAGGTTGAAACCCTGCAGAAACTTCATGCATCCATCCCAATGGGAAACCCCTTAAATATCTCTGTACTCATGTATTTGATGCACGACCCACGTTTAAGGATCATCCATGCAGTACATCCAGTAGGAATGTTAAGTTGGTTGTGTACAATCTACGAAACCTTAGGTTTTATAAACTACTTTCCATCCTGGAATCTGTAGCATGAAAGGTTTGTCCTAGAAAAATATTGTGTAGACACAGTAGAACTTCCCTGATGCACCCAGCTCTGTTGCTGCTGTTACTCTTACAACACGCCCTACACTGCACACACCTTCCCCTACAGACAACTCAAACTAGGTCACTATCCACGGGAGTGAGTCACTGTGTCTAACTTTAGCAGCTGATGCAGCTAGCTGTTTAGGAATCTGCTCACCTTAGACCCTATAAATAGTCAGCAAAGAGAAAAAGGCATCTCCAGACAGTGATTCAGAAAGACACCAATCTAAACGCTCTGCATCCTTTTCCAGGGGAAATTCCCTGCGTCTGCTGACTGCACGAGAGACATGAGGGGGGGGTGTCAGAGCTGGGAGCTTTCATGTCACAGTGACATCAAAACCTGGTATTAACGTCAATTTTAAACTCTTGTTGAGATAGGAACAGGACTATTTCCTTGTAAAACAAAACCCGAAGAGTCTACACATAACTGCTCACATGGTCGCACTTCTCCCAGGACCACACCACTGCCCGGCTGCTCTGGACCCTCTCCTTGGGCACTGCTTTGGGCAAAACGCATCCTGCTGCCCGCTGCTATGGCCTCAGCAGCTGCCCCTGCCCCAGAGATGTTCCTTGGAGGCCCTCTCATACCCCCAGGGGTTCACTTAATGCCATTACTTTCTCCATGAACAAAGGCTAAGCACATTTTTTGCGTAAGAGCTACAAGAGCTCAAGGTCGCCCGGTTTTTATAAGCAACAAAACAGGAGGTAAGAGGAAATAAACACCAACAGATGATCTCTGTCCAGCCCACGTTTGCTTTCACTGGATAGATATTAGTACTTTGCAATTGTTTTTATTCACGAGTGTGACTGGGGGCCAATTTTGACAGTCCTTGATCAAGTAAACCTTCCAGCAATGTCAAGAGAGGTGTTACCCAATTAAATGCTGCAGAATTTGCCTAGAAAGAACAAGAAAGGAAAAATCTGCATCATATGAGGCCACACTCTGACGCAATGCCTTAACTCATGTGCTTGGTTGTAGCGTGTTGTATTATGAAAGCAAAATTTGCCCTTTTCAACAAGCCAAGACATTTGAAAATATTTTCAAAACCCAGAATATTCAGTAAGATTCAATTACCACTTCTTTTCAGCCAGGATCTGGATTTCTGCTCAATACTGGTTCCGTAATCTCAACTCCAGCAAAATTTTACAGCCGCTGCTGTAAAACCCAGCTGATCGAAACAACTGGTTAGGTAGCAGCATGCAGTCACTAGCTAAAAGGCGCGTTAACATGCCTCGCTCTGTCCAGCATAGTGCACATGATTTATTTTTTCAGTACCTTCTCATCACACCACCCAAAACACAGACTGTGGACAGCAAGTTCTGTCTCATGGCATACTCCAGTCTTGGTTAGAATCTTGGAAATTTCATGTAACTTAGTATAATTCAAAATCTCAGAAGATAAATATTTGCTCCACTCCAGCACTGCAACAGCAATTGTCATCAAAATTTCTAGAAACTTATCAAAGCAAAGAAAAACCTCGGTGACTAAATATTTTTCTGCATAGTCTCTTGATACTAACTTTTAAATAATTATGTTTCTTGAAATATAAAAAATCAAAGAACCTTACACTGGTGTTTTTTAAATACCACTTATCTGTAGCAGACATAGATTATTTAGGCCTTCTCCAGCAGTCTGATGCTAAAGAATACCAGTGATTTCACTGAGCTTTGGATTAACTCCCATGGGAAGTATTTCAGGAATCAATCACTGCCCAATTACCCATCAGAAAACACTTGGGATCATATCAAGTCCAGTAGGTAACAGTAATAAGTACAGGTTGTCCTTCAACTTCCTAACAGAGAAAAATAAGAACCCCACATTTAAACCACATCTCTAAAGCAGCCAAGTGCCAAAGGTTGTCTCAGCTATGAAGGTTGCTTACTAGGAAATGCCATAATCAACATCCGTGCAACCTAACCACACTCCCCAGTGGATATGTATTATCTTACAGACTTTAAGGAGATGCTCACTTACTGTTTTTTTGCACTGAATCCCTGACCATACAAACTATAGGCATGTGTAGAGAAGAATCAGAACAATGTAGTGAATAATTTTCTGTGGAACCTCCTTTAGTGCATGTTGCAAAAGATTAAAAGTGAGTTGAGACGTGTCTGGGGAAGGAATATAAGGTGATACACTGGAGGACTGAACTGCCTTCTATCACAGGCACCACAAAGATATTTTGTTTGCAGGTACCGCTAAGTATGTGCTCTTCAATTAGTAGCCATCTGGCTTGAAACATCAACCTTTGATTTTCAAAAACCTCAAACACTTCTATCTGCAACTTGGCATTACAGGAGACGTGTTCTGAATGTTTAAATCACTGAAAGGAAACAAAAGGTGCCTCAAATAGGCCAGACAGAATACAAGGAAATTTTAAGCTCTGACCACTGCTTACTGGGTTTCCTCCTCTGTTAGATGTGGAAAAAACATTCTCTTCTTTGCAGAGGGCTATGAAAATAGATGTGTTAATGGCTTTGAGATGTTCAGACAAAGCAGTGGTTAGCGTCAGGGAAACAGTCAAGAGGAAATTCAGCCATCAGAGCAGGGTCTGAATAGGGATCAGGAATGAAGGCATGAAGGGATATCCTGGATGGCAAAAAGAAAACAAAATACTGAGCAGATGCTCCCCTGGAGAGCTTGTTTACTGTATTCATCAAGTAAGAATACCAGTGACACAGTCTTCCTGTTGAACCAGTCTGATTGAAGTTTCCACTGTAACTTGGCCCTGGCAGACAGCTGACACAAAAAACTTCAGCCCAAAGCAGTAAAGGTTGGCAAATTTTTAGCAAAATTAAAGCAGAGTTTAATCAGAGGAAACATCATGTAAACTCAACAGTAGGTGATACTACCCACTCCGCTTACAATTCAGCCATCTCTAAAGATGAACTGCCAGCTTCAAACTGCCCACACGGCGATTCATTGAGAAGCCAGAAGGAAAGCGCTGCACTGCTTTGTTCAGTGGAAAGTGTGAAATTTATCATATGCCTTCATATTTTTTTGCTTTTCCTTTTCCCCTTACTTTAGACTGACAAGTGCAAATTAAAATTTCACACTCAGCCTCAAGCAGGGAGCATGAAATCCTGATTTCAGGGATTTAGGTAGATTTCTCCTGGATTACACTGATGGCAGCTGCCCAAGTCAGCACCCCTGAGACTGCCCTGGCCAGAGTGTGCTGCCTTCAAGCAAAAACTTCTTGGTGCAAGTGTTTAACAGGGACAAAATGCAGATGTAGCACTGTAACAGCATTATTGCACATTCATATTTCTATTTTTCTTATTGATAATAATAATAAAAATTTACACTGTAAAGCACCCTCAGATGAATCAAATTGAGGCCACAGACACCAAACAAATGGACAGCTGGTTCTCAGTGTCAGTGCAACAGAGCCACTTATTGGGTAGTCAAAGATAACCAGAAGGTACTTAACATCAAAACATATGAAACTTCATAGATTAACAATACTGAGCACTGAGATTTTTACTGGGCCATTTCTGGAAACAAGAAAGGATTTGTTACTCTGGACCATTTTTTAGATATTCCCTGTCCTTAGAAGCATATTGCTATTTTCTCTCTCTTTGGAGACCCCAATAATATGTTCTGGGAGCAGCTGAGGATGTAGAATCACTGCTGAGATGCTGATCTTGATCTCTCGGGCATAGTTATTCCATGCCAATCTCAAGAACACTTTTGGCATTGCTAATGACAAGCCATAGAAAAAACTAATAGGAGTCAGAAACAAAAAAGATTTATGAACTTTGGTGATGTGAGGTACTCAGCATCTTCATCTGCTTTGTTACTGGCTGCCCTTGTCCCCTTAGCCCCAGGAGTGAGCACCGCCTCCCTGCGTGCCTTCTATTTGCTTCCCCAGTTTTGTTGGACAACTCCCCAGTCCTTGAGAAGCCTCGTCTCTTCTTGAGAGCTGGTGCCCCTTTGGTACCAACAGAAAGCAGCAAATGAGGGAAAGGTTAGCAAAATTCATGAGAGACACTTTTCACATGCTAAAAGCAATGCATAACACTCTACCAAATGGGAGTCCCTGGGAAAATTCCCATTAAGTCCAGAGGAGCCACGAATTCACTCAGGTTTGACTGTGCCAAATTCTCTAATATCTACTGGGCAGAAGCTTGTGTTCAGCACAGCAGCACTTCCGATTGTCAATTTTGGACTTTAAAATTATTTTATTAAGCAAAACGGTGATTTCCAAAGCACTTGTGTGAATAATATTCATGCTTTAAACTTCGCATGGATTAAGCCTTATCCTCTTTGCCAAACTGCTGCAACACTGCAGTGCTGGATGAGGGAGAACACGTGTGGATGTTAGCAAATGCCACTCACTTCTGGATTTTTCATTACCTTGAGCAGTGGAGTTCCATTTTTATTGAGTTAAATTCCCACCAGTTCCTGCTGACATTCATGATTTAACTGGCAAGGACTGCAGCGAACTGCTGAGCAATCCATTTAAAGAAATAGGTTGGATATATTAGCTAGGAATTTTCTGGCACCAGTTTCTATGTTTTGGTTAGTATATACTGCAGCACAGACATTCAGTGATCCGCTTTCCTCTTTGCAGCGAACAACATTCTCCCCATTTTTGGAACATATCTAGCACATGTTAAATAAAGAGGTGGGACAAGAGTCAACTCTCAGTTATGTTGGTAGACATTTAGCATAGTCTCAGTGAAGTCAATGGCTTTGGAGAGTTTTGGACCATCACCAATGTAGCTGGGAGAAGTTACTGGCCCAGGAACTCTTAAAAATCCCCTATATGACACAGAACTAGGGATCTGACACCTGCATTATTAAAGTTTTATTTGTGATTATGTTTGATTGCATTTGAAACCTTTTTTAATTCAGAATCAGGATATAATGTCACTCCAACAGCATACAGGCACAAGACTGCTGGAAAAGTATCCCTCAAACAAAATAACTATATGCAATGTCAGGACAGCACTGCAGGATTACCTATGTAATCCACATTTGAGTATTGCTTTGTTCCAATACNAAAAAAAAAAAAAAAAAAAGCCTTGCTCAGCCAGGATGTTTTAATCACTGAGACTTATTTGGGAATACGAATGTATGAATAAGAGTCATTCCTCCTTCCAAACACCACCAAACCACAGCAGAACATGAACTCTGCTCGAGGACACACATTTACTCAGCTGATCACTATGTTGCTAAGCTGCCTACCCATTTGTCTTGTTTTGCTTTTTTAAGGGTGTGGAAATCTTCTTGTTTGTTCACTTCAAGGCACGCTTCTGGTGTATTGTCCTAGATCACTTACCTTCTGGATGATGATTATCAATACGGGCAATAGCGTGGGTACAGGGATAAAGGCGCCTTCTCCTAAACAGAGTTTGTCTTCCCATAGAACTGAGTTACACAACCACACAAGTGAGGTTGCATCATTTTAACTGCAGGAGGTTACATTAGTACAATTTTTGTATTTACATAAAGATGAAGACGAAGGAAAAAATAATCATCTACAGGAACAAAAAAGTACATCTTGATTGAAGGATGGCTAAGACAATCTGATAACAGCGTATGTGTCTAGAAAACACTGGCACATGGAAGGGAAGGAATTTTTTCAGAGAACGTGGAGGAGGGCTAGCTACAAAGGATAGATTGTGAAAAATTATTAAACCTAGACCCAAGAAAACATTTTCAAGCAGTGAGATCATCTAGGCTACAATGTAGGCTCCAAGTGAAAACTGCTGCATTTTTTTCTCTAAAATTTTCATGTAAGTCTGAGCAATGTACAACAGGGACTGGTTGTACATAGGGTGCACTGAAGGACCTGAGAGATATTATTTCCATAGTAGACAAATGATAGTAATACTGCTATACAAGCGGCCTCAGAGATCTGAGTATTTGGCTTCTACATCACAAGAGACAATAAACATCTCACATTCTAACCACATTTGTAAGGTTTTGCTTACACCGCGAAATCATACATCAGATGGTACCCAGAGCGGTGCGAGGCAGAGAGACAGATGCAAGGAGAGAGAAATCATTTGCAACCCTTGCAAAGCATACCTCCACAGGGAATCCTGGGTTTCTCTTGGTTACACAAGAATTATTAAGTATATTTCCTGCCCATTTGGTCACAAGGAGTGAATTTGCAGAATAGAAAGAAACAGCTTCTCACGATGAGTAAAATTTAAGAATACCAACAGTCACGAATCAGACTGGAAACATCAAGTCTAAATTGGACTTATGCTTTAATTCAGCAAACCACTATCACACACTCAAAACTAGAAATAAATACAGCCAAAATCAACTAATAGCAAGGAAAGTGTGTTCAACCAAATGGTCTGACTGAATGCTTCTCCATGCTCACGGAGGGAAAGGCCAGTATGTACAAGTCCATCTGATGAAGAATTTAGAGCCTTCATGATTAGTCATTTGCACCAAATTTTCAACATCAATTTTTCAATTTTTGTTCCTTCAGTTAATCATACATTATTTTATTTGGATAATTCAAACTACATTTCACTCCTGCTTTGATAGGAATAGTTATAAAATCAGAATAGGCTCTGATTTTGGCTTATTTTATTGTATCTTCCGGAGGAAAAAAAAAAAGAAAAACAAAAACAGAAACAGCAAAGAAGAAGATACACCTTTGTGGGTGGTCTCTCGCAAAACTAGCAAAAAAAGAAAAAACAAACACTGCTTTCCAGTTACATTTCTTACTCAGGCATGTTTGCATAACTTTTGCATTTGGAAAAGATCTTTCCATATTTCAGGGGAAGATGGTTCTAGTAAGGAAAAATGCTTTACTCAATAACAAGTTCCTATTGTATTCTTCATTTTTAGTTTAGAACAGAAAGCTTCATCTTGTTCAACAACACAATCCAAAAGCCACTGAAACTTGATTCTTATCAAACACAATCCTAACAAAGCTCTTGAGAACAGTACATCCTTGAGACTAAGGTTTTGACAGTTGTTTGTTCACCCAGGTTTCCTCCTGCTTCTGCTCTTTATCTTCCCAAAGTTTTGTCTAGGTGGAATTTGAGAAGACTGGCTGTTTGTCGTACATTTCTAGACGTCCAGATGTCTGACCAACCTAGCGGTGTTTTGGAGCACTCCTTCATGGAAGAGCACTGGTCAGGAGGTAACCAGCTCAGTAAGTGCAGCAAACCTACTGCAGCTGCAATGCACTGGTACAAGTGAGCCCGCAGCTGCCAAGCACGTACCCAGTAAATTTGAGACACCCTTCAGCACTGTCGCACACATGCAGAGCATGTTGTAGACCTTCCTGGGCACACACAGTAAGCAGGACACATGTGTTATGTGCTGGGTTTACAGTGTGTGGGCAGATGCGAGGTGCAGCACATGTACACCAAGCCCCACATACCTTGCGTATTATGTCCCACACAGCTTGGATACTGCAGATTCACTCTGGTCAAAGCACACCCAAATCCTTGTTCGGAAAATCCTGGACAGAATGATGACACCCACAGCCTCACAGATTTGTCCAAGTCCCATTAAAATGCACGAAAAATCAGGTGACACTGAAACTCTTCATGAAACTTTATCATTTAGCCATAAAGATATGGACCTCTTGCAAGATATAGCTAAATCAGCACAGAACAACACTTCAGATTGGAAGGCAGATTGGAAGAATCGAGTTTTTTGACACTGCTTAATTAAGCTATGCTGCTTTTCACACCAGGACTGCCAGCAGAAGGCAAAACATATTGCACGCATACAGTTCTATCTACAAGCAGACACTAAATGGCACTCCTTCCTCGCTTCCTCCCTCTGCTGTGTGCCGTTCCACCTTGCCCACCAACCTCCCTGGCATGCAACCAGCGGGCCCTGAGCGTGCGCTGGAGCTGCTCTTCCCCAGGAGCGAGGTGAGTTGTGCTCTGCCCAGCAGCCCACGGAGCACAGCCGCCCTCGAGGACAGGGCACCATACATCTTTGTACGAAGCAGGAACATTTGCTCTTGGCAAAGGCTTTGTCAAGCACCAAGCAATGAAAGCACCTGCAGCAATCGCGTGTCTTTATACTCCTCTGCAAAGGAAGAGCAGATCCCGGCGTGGATTTGCACTGCAGCCCCTTTTCCAGCACTTCCAAGGGGAGTAAATTCACCCTGAGCTCTTGGCAGCACTTCTGAAACATCCTGTTAATCACTTTGTGGTTTTTAAGAGTAAAAAGTGAAATGAAATGAAGCCCAAGGGCTTACCCTGTCTTTGTCATTAAGGCAACTGTGAGGTGCAGAAACAAGAGAGGAGAGCAGCTAATGTGTACGCAGAGGTCAGACCAGGAGCTTCAAAGTGTGCAGGTGCCTTATTGATTCTTCCCTCAGATCCATGAAACCAATAAAATTACCTTCCTGAGATCCTTTCTATAGAGACTGAAGACATTACTGTCTCCTGGGCGCCTAAAGAACTTGAAGCTTGTTTTGAAAAACTTGAACATTTTATATTTATTATATGGGAAGTGAGAAAGGTATTTGCATGTGAGAACGATTTCTGGAAGAACGGGGAGAGAGATCAATACTGCAAGCCGCTTTTGGAGTCAGTACACAAGGAAGAGTGCTTCTATTCTTTTCAGCTACAACAGATCTGACAGGTGCTTTGCTTGAGTTTAATGGATATTTTAGGACTGGGGAGCAAGGATTGCCTTTTGTTTGTGTGTTTTGAGCCAATATGGCCCATAGATGAGAAATTCTCCCAACTACTAAAAAAATATTAAAATTCTTAGAGCAGTTTTGCTGTAGGATGATTATAAATTGGATGAAATTAAAATGAGAGCAGCAAAAGGCCTCACACAACATGACCTCTTGGTATAAGTGGTCGAAATATTGAGGATGTATGACTGATTCCTTGAAAAATGTGGATGAGAAACCTCAAAGATACTAGGATCTCTTGGAAAGAAGGAAATCCCCAAGACATCACTTGAAGATCTAAATTAATCTCAGTTGTTTAACAAAAAAGAAATACATCAGCTGGATGAGACAAAAAAAAGAGGAACTGGGTAAACCAGTAACAACAGAGCTGAGAAGTAAAAATTCTGGACAACTTGAAGTTATACTGCGGAACTTGAAATAGTTTTGGTGAACTAAAGAAACAGATGGCAGAACAGCCCAACACTAACTCAATTATTGAAATTGGTTCAGCAATTTTCAGAGAACTGGAACAGAGGGATGCAAAAAAGGTACTGTTACTTGAACACAAAGCAGTGACTTTTGGAAAGTACTGTGGGAAAGGAAGGCACTGTGTATGTCCTGCAAATTGGATTAAAAACAAAATATGAATGGAATAATGAGATCAAGGACAGTGAAACGCATATCTCAAAATAGAGCTGTGCAAAGAAAATTTAGAAAATTATTTAATTAGAAAGCACTAGGAAGGAATGGAGGCATGATTGTTACTGACAGAGCTTAACAAAACTACATCCCAGCTCTAAATGCATCTGTAACAAACAATGGAGGAAGGCACACCTGACCAGGTGATGGGAAGAAAGGCTGCACTCATTAAAAGGAAAAAGGAGCAGCTTGCAATAAAAACCCAAGACCTACAGCTTGGTCGCCTATGATCTGGAAGCTTCTTATCAGATTCATTAATGACAACTTGGTCAAACTTCTTAAAGCTAATGATGTGTTTCTCGAGATGAGGAAGGGTATTGACAAAGCGTAATAGGGGAAAATAATCATCTCATGGTGGCCAAGCTGCCAGAAGGTAGAAGAAAACTCTGAACACTGAGCAAATTCCATGAACGTGTAAGACACATAGCCTGTGTGCTACGTGATGAAAGTACATCTGTTGCAACTGTAATGTCCATAAAATACAGCATACAATTTATGTATGGAATACAGTGGTAAAACTCTAAGGAAAATACGCGTGTTTTCCAAGGGGCTCCGATAATTTTTCATGAACAATGAAAGATGTTGCTGTCTCCCAACAGACGTAAAAGGGGTGTCAGAGTGAGGAGCTGTGCACGGTGGTTGCACTAGGAATACATACAGCTGGTCATCTTTTCAATGTTCAATTCTTGACACAACTTCAAGTTACATACTAGTTTTGCTGTGTTGAAATGAATCTCAAAGTAAATCATAAAACTCAGAAGGTACAAAACGAAGCCTAACAGAAGCAGACACGTATTTTGCAATTCCAGCAAATCCAGTCACCCAGTTTCCCGCAGCACTGCACTGGGTCTGCTCCCGCTAAACTCACTGGGAACTTCTCCATTAAAATCAGTGTGAGTGGGACCAAGTGCATGGTTTGGCTGAAAGCTACACATTTACGAACCAATGATTTATTATTACACAGGCAGTTCCCAGAAAAGGCATTCATATAAGGCCTGTGAGAATTAGCTATCACATAACACGCGTTGCCTATGGGGAGTTTGAAAGAGACACTAATTTATTTGGCGGGAGTACAGTTTCATCTCACACTGCAAAGTGTCTGAATTCTCCTTTAAAAACTTCTAAAAATCAAAAAGAAATAATCCAAAGGAAGAAATGTGTCCTTTTAGCTAAGGGATTCTTCCTCCCAGAGAATGCTGGAAATGCCCCTACCATCACTTCAGAGACAATCAGGCTTTCCAGTTGTCTGACCTGAGACCTGTAAGGACTGTAAATCCTACTAGTGCAATCAATCTTATCTGCTGCAAATCTTCAGAGCTTAGACGCACCAGTTTTCTTGCAAGGAACACTCTGCCCTTTGCCAGTCCTTTCCAGCAGGATTTCAGCAGCACGGAAGACCATTTAATTCTCTTCAGGAAGTCTGATAAGAGGGTCCCAGATGGAAGAGTGTCAATCTGCTACCATGAACCAGTAAACACCTTCATATAGATCAAAGGCTCTATCAGTTCAGGCAGTGCACCCTTCCCACCCACATCCTACCACCAGCAGCAGCCAGAATGACACAGCTAGCATGAAGGCAGCCAGGTGAGGCTCTCCTGAAGTCCATTAGCACCTCTAATAAAAGCAGAATAAGAGTTGCAGCAACATTTTTACAACCATCCTACCTGGTTCTTGCATCCAGCCACAAATACAAAACAGATCCACAGCCAAAAAAAGGGCAGAAATTAACCTCTCTGGGCTTGAGGAGTCTGGTGTCTTGAACAAAATTTCCACTTAAATTTCAGCACAGACTTTATTCAGAAGCCTGTGTTTTCTCATCATTTTGTTGCTATGCTGTTGTCCTTACGTTTTGCAGCAGACTGATAGATTTCACCAGTCTTCCAAGAATATTCTGCTTCAGTAATTTATGACCTCCAGGTCAATATCTGAAATGGTACAATGGGTTGCCATGGAAATGTCGATACGATCGGTTTCTCTGCACACATGTAATTGTGATATCCAAGAAAAATACCTGGAAATTTAGAAATTATAGTCAAGTCATCTTTCGGTGATTGAAAATCAGATTTTCCCCTTTTGTTATATTTTATGCTGGAGACTCCACAGTGTTTTAGGGCTGCCTAGGACATTTAATACCCCTACCTAGAGCCTTTGGGCTGCCTTTTTCTAATAATCTCATAGTTTAACAACTCTCCAGAGACTCTGCTTAAAGAAAAACAAAGTAAAAAATACTTCAGCTTGCAAGTAGAATATAAAGTTAAAATGAATGACTTTCAGCCTGCTCTTTAGTCAGCACTTTCTTAACAGGGATTGGGAAAAGGCTAAGGCAAACTGGCAGGAAGAACGGCTAGCTAGCCTGCGAACGAGGACTCAAGCCCAGATTTAGTCTATGGCCTTTAATGATAAGTCATTTTAAGCTCAGATCCTTGAAAGAACTGATTCCACAATCTTCATGCAATTCATTTCTTGACGTAGTAAAAAAACCTGTTTCAAAAGCCATCTAACAAATATATTCAAGCCCCAGATATCTAGGGTTTGGCATAGCCAGCTTCAACAACAGGGCAGGTAACAGAGTCTAGTAGGAGGCAGACACCTGTGGATAAATGGTCACGAGAGTACTGAGGCCCAGGGAAGATCTCTGGAGAACGAGGATCAAACCTCTGCCCCTCTCCACAGCCAGAAAGACAACTGATTGTGATGTGCTCATTACTGTAAATAACGGTGTCTCTCTAAAAAACGAGAGCCCTAGAAAGAAACCCAAGAGGATGAATGAATTCTGAAACATTATGATATAGTAAAGTTCAATTAGACAACTTGGATTGCTGCCCACTCAGCAACACAAAATACAGCTCATAAGATGCAAGTCTCAGTGCCTATTAATTTCATACATATTAATAGCCAGTCAAGGGCAATTCCTCATGTCATTGTTTAGCTACTGTTGCTACCAGTTACACCAGATGCTTTCATGCAAAGTGACCTGGATTTGTTGACCTATGAAAGAATGATGTTTTCAAAATGTCACTACTTCCCACATCCAAAGAACTGTCCAAAACCCCATGTCACTTTAAAGCACACCGACAATTTATTCCAAAGAACGAGAGATACTTTGGGGGAGAGGGGGGATCAGATAGAAGAAACAAAATAATGGTTCATATTTCTTTATAAATTAAAAAAAAATTCTTACACCACCAATGTAAACTTTCTCTTCCGACTTTTCTGCTCAGAATGCAAGGTGATTGTGAAAGAGAGGCACAGGGTTGTGTATTTTAGAGGCAGCTGCTTCAGGCATAAAACATTTCTCAGTGTCTCACCATTCAGTCAGCAAGCACCTTCAACAACTAACATGTCTCCGCATGTACAACAGGAAAAAAATCTCTTGACAGGAAAACAGACATGGACACAAAGTGCACAGACATCCAACAAGATTTAAAAATGGCAGTAAATAGAAACCACTACTAGTCTTTTATTTTCAGGTTACTTTTAGGACCGAACGGGTCTCATGTGTGGCTCATTCTTCACATAAAACAATTCTTCATAAAATATCCTTTAAATAATCACTCCAAATTTTAAAAAGCTACAATTGTTGAAGAAATGTTAAAATATTACAGTTACCAAAAAAAAAAAAAAAAAAGTTTCATTTAAAATTGACAATCTATAGAGGCCAAACCCTGAAAAATGGAGCAAAGCCCAGGGAAATGATTTTTGTTCCGAGGACAACTGTCTGAAGCCCAGAAGTGCTAAGGAAAGCGATCCGTAGCACCGCAAGGCTCTTTGCAGCATTGCAACCACCAGGCAGGCCAGCAGGGAGGGACTGCGGAGGATGAGCCTCCAAGGACCTGTGCTCCTACCTCCTCCCTGCCACTGGGTCTGTCTGGGCTTCTGGCCTCCTCTCCTCGCACATCCATCCCGCAGCACTGCGGAGGTCTGCTGAGAAACCTTCTCTGAAGAACTACCTGCAGAACTGCCAGCTCTGGAGCTGAAGTAAAACCAATCCCTAACCCCCTCGCCATCCAGATTGTGATTAATAATTTTTCCCCTTGAAAGCACTACACATTGCCGGGCAGGCGAGCTGTGCCAGATGGTCTGTGCACACACAGAGAGCTGGAACAAGTAAGTGACTGCACAAAAACTCACAGATAAAAGGAAAAGCAAAGATACAAACCAGGCTTTTAATCAAAGAACCTGCTGAAAAACAAAGCACAAAATATTTAACCCATTAACAAGCACAGCAGTTCCGAGAGCAGCCTTTACCCTTTGCAAGGGGATGGGACAAGGGGCCAGGTGCCAAGCTCCATAAGGGTCTCTTTTGAGACACACAGCCAGTGGAGGGCAGGGTCTCCACAGACGTTGAGGAAAGTGAAATGATTCAGCTGCTTGCCCTGGGCTTGTCAGACCACCCAGTAGCCTCCAGCAGGTCCCTGCATCCCTTTCAGCAATGTGGCCAAAGGCTCAAGCCCAGTGGAAAGAGAGGGACCAAGGTGAGCTGCAGGATTCCCGCAGCATCTCAAGCAGCAAGGCAGCACGTCCCCGCACGTCCCAGCACCTCCCTCTGCCAGGCCTGGGGATCAGACAGCAACAGTTGGCAGAGGGACTGGGGGGCTGGTGGGACAGAAGAGGACCAGTCCGTCATTAGCAGTTAGACTTGTTTAAGCTAATTACAAAACCATGCCCCTGTTCCTTTTACAACAGCAGAGTTTCAGCAATAGAGCATCAGGCTGCAGATCTGGGCAGGCAGTGCTGCAGCGTTTGAACTACGCAAGAGCCTCGTGCCACGCTGTGATGGGACAGCACCTCACTGAAGCAGCCAGTGGTTACTGCTCACTTGTGGGCCTTTAACAGAAACAGTTTGAATCCACATTAACAAAGTAATCATTGTTTGGCTAAGAGTATATCACGGCCTGAGTCAGTCCTGCTGACAGAACATTTTAAATCTTCCTAAAATGCAAGTCGTAGGTAACGTGACTCCTAAGGTTTATATTCAAATGAGCCAAGACAACTAAATTCAAATTATTACCAGCAAATTTGCACGTGGGACTTTGTGCCACACTCTCCATTTGGGAGCTGATACTTTGAAAAATAATTATAAATCATTTGTAACATGATCATTTAGAGGAATCAGTCTGAGCTCCTAGTTTGCAGTAACAGTTTCTGCTCCTGCCTTAAACTTCTTCCACCGTTTCAAAACAGTGTTTCTGCTTTACAGAAAAGCACATATTTTCAAAAAGAAATAAATTTACTACTGTGCCAGAGTGCAGATTCAAAGCTTCTGAAATCAGAAGTCTTACTGGCTTTTTCCTGGGCTGAGATCCTCTTGCCTGTTATAATTTCAGGAAAGCACTGGGGAAAGGAGACTTGCACTAGCTGAAATGAAAGTTAGTGCTGCTGTTGCTTACTTTTCAAGTGAAGGTTATTTTTACCTAAAAAGTCCAGGCAGCCCCTGGCATTGCTTACAGAACTTAAAACACAGAGAACACAAATAAATAAGCAAGAGTTACGAAATGGCTAGAGAAAGTTATTACCCAGCACAGGCTCTAGCTCTAACCGTGGCTCTGTAGACCAGGCACCTAACCCACACCACCCACAGGGTTACTACAGGTGTACTCCCCAGCCTCCTGCAGAGCGCAACACATGCTTTGCTAAAGCGTAAGCATCAGAGAAGCACGTGCTTCCCTGTCCCTGCTCATCGCCGCGCCCGCAGACACCACGGGAAGAATCAGGCCCTCTCTCACCCCATCTACCGAAGGCAGCGAAGTGCTCTGCATCCTCCCCGTCCGGCCAGTTCACCCAGCAGGCAGTGGCCCCAAACCGCCGAACGCCCCCAGCTCTGCCGTGCAGGACCTGTGATTGCAGTGGGAAAGGGAGGCAGTACGAGCAGTCGTGGCCATACTGGGCGATGGGCTTAGGGCAGTGGGAAGAAAGCCTTTGAAAAGGAACAGCGTATGACACAGCGACTTAATGCACTGTATCGTCGCTGGTGGATGACCTACCACCCATACGGTCAGCTAAAGAAAAGAGCCCTTTAGCTCAGGTGTTAGCTACCTGGGCTTTGGCTTTGAAAGTGCCTGAAGACAACTGTCTACACAGCACCAGTTTTGAGTCACTGAAATACTCTGCCTTTAACTGGAATTGAGCTTAGGAGCAACAAAGCATCTGCTTTCGGACATGCTCGGTGTACAGCAGCCACCATGAATTAAATTACTGCAGAGGAAGACCAAAATGATCGTTCCTCCTCCTCCTGCTGCATCTTGCACTGTTATAAATGCAGTGACCCTTCCAGTGCCCCTCCTGTAAGCAGCAAGATAGCAGCAGCACACAGCATTTCTTCAGTGGCTGGCCACCAAGGAGCAGATTTCACACAGATGAGAATAGTCAGAACCAGCAGAATTACCTTTTTAAATCCTTGGGCCACTTCATAAGGCCTCACATGTGGCTCTTTGTTGCAGAAATGACAGAAATTTCAATGTTTGAAGGATATCCATCTCCCTCACAACTCTGGGCTTGTCCACTGCTTTCATTTGATGATGCCTGGAGCTCTTCGCCTGATCAGAGCACTCTATCATCGTTATCACGGACAGCAGACAAGATTTATGCCACTTTCAGTCTACAGCAAATGTTTATCAGCGTTTTCTACTAGAGCTTACTTTAGTGACACATACCAGATGCTATTTTGCGTATTGTTATTAAACAGAGTTTGAATCCCATCGTACAAAACACCAAACAGTACATGCCATCCATATTTTTGAATTCTCAGTTTCAGAATCCATTTCCCAAACAGAGATAGGGGTTGCAGAACATTTTCAGCTGTCAGGACAGAATATTAAGGTCTTCCTGAGAACAAGTTTCTCCCTCTTTGTGCCTGGCAGAGACATCATAACCTGCTGGATTATTGCCATCTTCTGTCTTTCTCAGCAGGCTGGACAACATGAACATAGCTTGTAAATAAACAATCCCCCAAAGAATGACACTTCATGGAAAAACTCACCAATAAATGTGAAATTGCAAAAATCATGTGGGTGTGCACATACATTTTCATAAGCAAAAACTCCACACATGCCTGTGGGCGGCTGCATACACACACATGCAAGCACTCGCATGGGCTCTGAAGGCAAGGTTTGACTTATGAACTGCTGCTCCTATGAACTCTAGTCTTACAGTGGGCTGGCTATTACCAGCAAAAAACAATATCAGCTTTCAGTAAAAACAAGGTTTACATTACTGTTGTCCAAAAGGCAAATATTTTGTTCTCTCTTTCCTCCCATGAGGTTGTGAGGCTAAAGTCATTAAGTCTTGCGAGATCAATGGGTGTTATAAGGAAGGATAAAAACAAACATTAATGACATCTGCTATAAAATGTTTTGTCTCTATAAGTGTATCTATAAACAAACAAGTTTTGACTTGTATAAATATAAACAAGTGATTAGTCAAGCTCAGTTTCACACACCCCTAGTGCTGAATTAATTAATAGAAAAATGTGAAAAATAAAATGAGCACTTTCCCCATGTTTTCAATAGAGCTTCTCACAAACATTTTGCAGGACTATTTGTATGAGAACTGTTGTTTTACGGACCAACATCGGCTTTATTACCATTTTGTTACATTTAGCAACATTTAGTACATTTGGTAATATTCAAGCCCAGCTGTAAGCTGTTCACAACAATCTCTCAGAGAGCCTTATGGTATTGTTTCAATTTAGTAGAAAAGCTAAAATGAACTCGTCAGTTAAGAATGAACTGAATATTATTTTTAATTAGCTAGCAATACAAGCAAATCACTGATATTTAAACAAGCACAAATAATTAAGTTGATCACCTTTAATTCATGCATAACTGAACAGAAGTGGAAAGCCCTTGGTAACTTGCCTCATCATGCCTCATAACCAAAACAGGAACCCACCTCCATTCAGAAAGAAAACATTTAGCCTACCGTACATACGTGAATACTGCTGGAGTCGGTTTGACTTAAGCACCTGCTCAATTTAAGCATGCATTTAAAAGCTTCCTCAAAGTCTATGTGGATCTCAAACTGCTAATGAGAATGGGGAGACAAATATAGAAACTGAGGTTCTTAACATAATATCGTAAGTTACTGTATTCCACATTTAGCAGCACTTTATTAAAGGAACGACTGCAGTTTTGTGGAGCGTGTTGAAGAGGGAGATGACAGCACAAAGCCAGGAAGCCGTAGCGGAGCCAGCCCATGCGGCAGCACTCTGCTCCAGCCGCTCCCCGTCCCAGCTGCAGCACCGCCGTGCAGCGCAGCACTCTGCACCTGTCCGTGCTGCCCCACCAGTTTTACCTATGTACAAGAGAATTCTTGTTCCTGGAGAAACAAAACACTGCTGCAGCAACTACAGCATTTGATGTCAAGAAAAAATAATAATGAAAAAGTATCTAATGCACATTCAACTGTTTTGAAAGTGGTATTTAGCATCTGGAAAAAGTGTTTTTTCTTTTTTTTTTATTGAAAGCAAAAATCCTTTGAAGCTGCAACATAATTTCCAATGCACTCAAAAATTCAAAGAAGCCCACTGTAAAAGTAGCCCACACAGCTTTACTGTGGTCCTGATACATACACACATTGCCATGCATCCTCACTTCCATGAGCACTTCCCTTCTGCCCCCCAAGAAAAAACACAGCAAAATTACTCTTTTTTTCGACTAGAATTCAAAAAAAAAAGAAAAAAATTACTGTTCAATGATCTCCACTATACTTCTATTCCCAGGCAAAAGAACAATGGCTGCCCAGAAGCACACGATGTGTTGACAGGATGGGTACAGTACAAATCCCCACAAATGCTGGGGTCATCTATGGATCTGTGGTAGAAAGTTCTATCCACTCTGGAAAAAGAGGCTATTCCTTATATTTCACACCAAGCATATATAAGTGTGTTGCTCATTAGCATTCAACTAATCATCCCAGATGATTTATTGCACTGTTATGAAAATAGAAATCTTTATATTTACCCGAAAGTTTCACATTAAAGTTACTACAAAAGTCTTATTTGCCTGTGCTGGCAAAGAACTGCTTTATCAGCTACATCTCTGGTTAGGAAGGGTGACATCCAATGGCCTAATAACTCTCTGGAGACTTGCTTTTTCATGAGTGCATAACCTTGCTTTTTATTCAAGAGTTGAACTGCAACTGAATTTTCAATCTTTCTCTTCCCAGAAAAGCCCTGTGAATCTGCAACATGAAATTCAGAGAAAACCCAAGACAGGAGAAAGACAGATGTATTTATCATGCACAGATGATGTAGGAAGGAGACAAAAAATACTGTCATCAGTGCCTTACTGACTACAAAATAAGGGAACAGTAATTAATCAGCAGGAGTACACACTGAGAGGAAATATTGATTGAATTTGCAGAAACTTCGGTTTTCTGAAGGAACCGTTCCTCTGCAAAGGTAACCAAAAAAGTTTCTGTAAATTAGAATGGCACCCAGCCAGCCTGCAGCCAATCTGAATGTCGTTTCAGGCAATCCAGAAAAAATGTACAACAGATTCACATTGGTTTCTAAAAAGTAATTTAGATACATTAGTAAATCAATGGCACTGACAGTTTGATGGACTATGATGGAGGAGTCTTCCCCTGAAACATCATCTTTAAAACCTGCACAGCTCTGGCAACCCGGTAGTTACAACTTTATCATTTTTTTACTTTATCACTTTTTCCCAACAACTTCTAGGGTTTGGTTAGTTCAGCTTAAATTGACATGGGTTTGTCTCCTGCTGAGTTGGCCCCCGACCACTCAGGACTCCCTAATGTCCCGTCAGCACGAGGAAGAGGAAAGGCTTTAGCTGTTTTAGACCACGGAGAGGAGGAGGTGTCAGTAACAGGTCTGAGGAGAAGCTTTGCTCCGATGACGTTCAAGTACCTGTTCAGAAAGGAGCTGGTTGTCCCTGCTGGGTAGAAGCAGTAACTTCTTATTTCCTTCCTTTTACAGGATTGCTATATGTTTGTGGCTGGGGGGATGTTAGCCACCCTTGACTTAAAAAAAACAAACAGTAGTAGACATTTTTTAAAAAAAAAAATTGCCCCATGAAGTACATCACAGGGTCAGGCAAAATGATCACGTTTCAGCACCAAGCCACCATCCCTCTGAAGATCTGGCCTCAAGCAAACCCAGGCATTGCTGTGGGAAGAGGTTGCGATTCTCCAGAAGAGGCTGTGAGTCTGTCCAGCCTGTCAGCCCAGTATGTTCGTGGTGGGACTTGTGTCAGATTGGGCTTGGCCATTCCATGGGATTCAATCAGCAGCTAAAGAAAGAACAACCTGCCTGGTTCAAGCACATTTGGAGAGATACCTTGCTGTCTTCTTCAGTAATAAACTGTTCTTTGCTAAGGTCATCTTTCATCTGCACAGTAAATAAAACTGCCAGCTAAAGCTGAGTTTCTGTTTCTCATCAGCCAAGCAATGCAACAAAACACAGAGGAGTGTATTTAGACAATGATTTTGAGAGAGAATGCAAACCTTAAGGAAGTTTTAGTACAATCATTTCCTCCCAGTTGATCAACTTAACAGACACAGTAATTTAGCTGGGGATATGTGATACAGAGTTTACAAGCCTGATACTCAGATTGTCTTTAGAGACAAAAAAATCAAGTTGTTTTTCCAGGCCTCACTATAACCACTAATTAAATACTTACCTTCTCTTCACTTCACATCTAAAGAACATCTGAGCAAAAAAAAAAAAAAAAAAAGAAGTTTCAAGAAAAAAAAACACACTCCTCACGCTTGCCTATTTAATTTTAATTCTATTGTGTAGGAAGTTTTACTGCTGTCAAGAAACATTTCTCATCTATGTAAGAAGGAATTCAACTGGAAATACTAAAATATTTTCAACATGCTGCTTATTTTTATCTAGAGGAAGATAAATTATTATATGCATACAAGTAGTAAAAACATACTTGCCAGAAAAAATAGGGTTTATTCCCACCATACCTGCCATACATCAGTAAGTACAGGAAAATCTTTCGCTTTCCAAAACAATTAGCCCAACTGAGCTAATTGCAGTGAGCTCACATTGACATTTACAGTACTACTCTGCTCCACAATGTGCCCAAAATATGATGCTTATTTTTCTCCAGGACATTAACAAATAGTATTGTTTAAGAGGGGCAGAAGAGGTAGAAATACTGTTCCCCTTACTCTGTGATTCTCTCCAAAACCAGACAATCCTACACCAGTCAAAACGCAATGATTCAGGCTGCCAAAACAGGTATTTACCTTTCCCAATATTCTAATAGTGTTCTACCTAAACGCAAAAGCAAACCCAATGTCGTCCGAAATCAGACTCCAGCTCTGCCACTCGTTTCACATCCATACTCTCCCAGCACATTCCACTTCTTAAAACCCAGCGCGTCACCCAAGCCTTCATAAAAGAAGACGCACACCCTGGTCTCTGCAGGGGTCAGGAGGCTGCATGTTCTGGTTTTCTGCTTTGTTGTTGTTGTTTATATGTTTGAACAGAGAATAAAATCTCCATTTCCCTCACTATAAAAGACAGACAACGGTGCATGGAAAATGGTAGAAAAACCCTGGTGTCAGGTCCACCTCGCTGTGGACCACCACCTAGAATTTTCTTCCAAGGCTGGGAAAACACATCTTTTTTCTTCCTCTTACACATTAATCCACTCTCACCAGCAGAATGGATCCCTTAGTTCTGGGTGTCTTCTGGGGGAGATCTGCTGCCCCAGCTGCAGGGGCCTCTCTCCTGCCGTCCTGCAGCTCCGTGTTGGAGCTCTCTGCCTGGGCATGCACATCAACACCCGGTACCGACACCTCTAACAAATCACCACCCAGAAGAACTGCACTCAGGAGAACGAGTGCGCTGTACAGATTCATACTACCTACAGAATTAACTAGAGTTAGAGCGAGTTTGCCCACAAAGCCTCAAATGGCCAAGCAAGGCCCCCAGCTCAGGCGGTGCCTGGGCCATGATGAGCCCTTCACTTCTGTGTGGGGACAGGAGGCGTGAAGAGCCCCAGCAGCACTGCACAGCCCCGTTCCCACACCGCGGAACGTCCCCTGCAGCCAAGCAGTCCCACTTCTGGGAGAGAGCAGCCTGCAGAGGTTTCCCTAACACCAGGTCCCAGCGGACCCGCGCACCGGGGGAGTGAATTGCAAAGCCCCTGCGACGCGCGAGGCCTGGTGTCACTGCTGCCGTGACCACGCTGGCAAGGATAAGCCCTACGTCCTTGAAATGACAACTGACCCACAAGGCTCCAAGTCCATGGGGTTTTCAGTTCCTTCATGTCCTGTCTCACTGGGGTGAGAACAGCTTTTCCCATTGCTGGGGAAAGAGTGCCAGAGATAGGAATATTTACACGGAATTCCTATCTATCTTTCCAAACCCAAACATTCAAAAATCATGACTCAGAACCCCCTCCCAAGTCATGGGATTAAACTAACATATCACGGGATTTTGAAAGATGCTATCTTCAGAATTATGGAACACTACATACTCTGTGTCATTCGTTACTTTAAAATATTTACATAGTCAGAAACCCCAAAGTTTTTATCAACAGCTAAAAGAGTCAGAAGCTCACCTAGTGATAAAAAAAAAAAGTCATCACACATTTATACAATTCCTGGGGGCTGGACTTTAAAAATAGTCCAAATGTTACAATTCATCATATGTAAATTTATGGGACTTGGCAACAATGCCAATGTCTCCAGGGATGGTGGAAGATGGGGAGTGCTCTTGGTTAAATGTTCTCTCTCTTTTTTTCTTCCTCTCTATTTTTTTTTTATTAAATAGATACAGCATGCTGAAAGTGCCCTAAGTATTTCCTAAATAGGCCCATTGATTAATTTGGAGTGTTATGGAAACACAAAGCACATCGTTCTTATCAACACCTCATCACTAAATATTTTGACGCTTGTTAACCAAAACTAAATGCATTCTGGAAAAAGACAAACTAGAAAATAAAATTACAATTTTTTTTTGAAAACACGTGCTTTTCAAAGCACAGGAAATCAGGAGTGAGAAGCCAGGTTTAATAAAAACTATCAGAGAATAGCCCAGTTTTGCAGTGGCTGTTCACTTTTTTTTGCTAAAGGCAACGAAAATTCCATGGAAAAAAAAAAAAAGGTATACTATTTTGTGGTCTTGTTTTTCCAAAATAAAAACTAATCTTTAATCAATTTTACAAATCAAGAGAGGACAGACGGAAAGGAAGATTACTACTCTTCGCATTTTTTTCCTTATTTTAAAATTTGAAATATGAAAAATAACCACAATTCCTACCTGACATGGACACTTGCTGTTCCAGACACGGTCAGTGCTATATCTCAGCCTGGCCTACAGGAGTCCAGCCTCATTTTTGCTTTATAATTCCATGGTGCTGGCTGATAGCTATTATTATTTTGTGCCTTTGCACCAGAGCCTACAAACTTCAGTCTTTATGCAAGCGCACAGCACAGCCAGGCCCCGAGAAAACACAGGAGCAGAAGGCTGCTGGCATCGCACACCCCACTGCAGCATACTCAGCTTTGCTGTCGGTCACCCCTGGCAGTCCACGAGCAGCCCCTCCATCAGCTCCACGAGAAGCTACGCAGCACGGCGCTGCATTTCACAGAGGTTTTCAGATACTGCTGTCAGAGCCTTCCCCTAGCAGGTACCGCATGCCAATAACTGGAGCTGATCTACAATTTATGCTTTTCTGTGTACCAGACTCCTACTCCTGAGGAATATTTACCATCCAAAAACAAAAATAGTGCCATAAGGTGTGAATAAAATCAAGTCTTTTGTTTAAAAGGAAACACGGTGACTGGATGAGATTTTCCAACACCACAATAATTTTATAAACATCTACTAACAGAGCAATTTCCATCATACGATTCTGGGATCGTGGCACTCAGACCCCTGCCTCCTCCCAGCTCTGCTCCAGAACAAGCACAAAGGTAACCACAAGAGCCCAACACAGCACTGCATCATTCACAAAATTCATGGGTCATTTTGGTGGCCAAACTGGAAAAAAGTCAGATGAATACCATTGTTTGCTTCCTTTTTCGTCCCCACTCCAGCTTGGACTTTAAGAAATTTGCAGTATTAACTTGGCCCTAATTTCACTGCCTAATCTCTGTGACTGTTCCTCCAAGTGGTTTCAGGGGATTACTGCATACGAGAGTGACGGAAGTGTTTTTACAGCAGGTTACACCATTTATCTTTTAAAAATGTAAGGTGGCATATTAGAGAGAGAAGGATCACCGGGCATATTTCTACAAAGGAAAACCTAACACACCGTATTATACTTAAAAACATACTGCAATAAGATAATGCTAGGGTATGCATGGCAAATAACTCCGCAGTTTGGTACACACATTTGGAACCAAAATGCAGTTGGTTTTTTGCTTCCAGTCAAACAACCCAATTAATCTCAGTGTTCATGTCAGCTGTCAAAACATCCACTTACCAGGTTTGCATTCCTTATTTCTTCAGTGGAAAAGGAACCATATTCAAGCAGAAATATGAAATGCTACATAGCAAGGGTGTTTATGTTTAACTGCTGTTATTCCATTGCTATCTACCTCATATATGTTATGTTAAATTCCACACTTAGAAGCACAAATATATCAAGAAAGTTTGTGTTCATACCTGAAGACACCATTATTTCCCTGTTGGGATTAAATTCAGCCCAGTGAAGACACTGACAAGAAGAAGCCAGTGTACCATGTCAGCCTTGGATGTCCTTGCTGCAGCCTTTTCAACAGGGCCTTTGCAAAACCAGCACTGCCACCTGTCCCTAGCACACAGGGGCACCTATACGCTTCTGCTCCATCCACCATCCCCTTCCTCTGCTCTGACACGGGGACTCAGCTGGGACACATGACTTTATGCTGTCTCTAGAGCCAAGGAAGCTCCTTAAAGCATACACAGTTCCATGATCCTGGAGATGGTTTTGACTGCTGCAATGCTTGCTTATCCCAGGTAAAGTGTTCAACTCCTTTCCTACCTTTTCATCCACAGAGGGAGAAAAACACATTTCCATGTTCAAGGATAGAAAAAACAGAGACAGCAGATCATGCTGGCTACATGCCTTTAGCTACACTTTATACATCAGCTGGTATTAACATCTCTGCCTTACCTTTATACAGGGTATCTGCGTTCTCAATATGAAGTTGCTTCTTGGCAGCTGCTCTGCGATAGACCACGTGTGTTCTGCCTCCTCCTTCCTCCTCCTCGCGGGCCCCCTTCTCCAAGGGTTCAATGAAGAACTCATCCTTGTCCGTGCGAATCATGCCAGCCTGGAGCAACAGGGCAGAGATTGAACATTTTGTGTTACTGCACATACAGCAGACATTGCGAGTAAACAGTTACGATACGCTTAAACACACATTAGTGCTCTCTAGAGAGCAATTCGGATGCAGAGACGAAATCAGGTGAATTCTTTATTAGAGCAAAGTGAAGCATCATTTCCCCACCCTGACAAGAAAGGACAAAAGGTAAAACCCTGAATCGAAGGGATTTCTCCTCAAACCAAATGAGCAAAGTACGGGTCTAAGAATCTGTCTAGGAAATACCGTCTCAATTAGAAACCAGCTACAATGGAAGTTAATACGACCCTGGCTATCTGTCAGCCACAGAACGCTCCAGTGCTTACTATCTCTGCTAAATAAAGGATCAGTTCAGTGCCATAAGCTGGTCCTGATGGGCAGTTCTACAGCCAAAAAATGTATAGTCAGCCTTTCTCTTCAGAAGCAAAACAGAAGAAGTACTACAACTTACATGCAGGCAAATAAGCTTTGTGATTATTTTCCCCTTGACATAAAGGGCTGCACTGACAAAAAAACTCTTTCAATGATTAGCCACAACTATTTTTTAGAAAGGTGTCAGCAGTACATTGCTAAGAGAGAAAAACTTATTCCGATGGGAACAGACACCCTGATATGGAAAACTGAGAAATCTGCACTGCTACAGCACCTCAAAGGAACATCATCCAAATGATTCTCACGGTGTTCACTGCTGCTTAACACAGCTGGGAAACCATCATAAAGACTGAAAATTTTTTAAAAGTCTTCTCATCATTTTCATGCAGGTGAAACAACCCAGGCACCTGGATGCCCTGCAGTTGTCTCCTGCCTACAGTCCTGCCCTAGTGGAGAAGCAGATGGTTGGCTTGAATCAATTTTTCTGCGCATGTTTACACATCTATGCTTGAGAACTTAACTGATGAACTCTTACTGTGTAAACAGAAAGTCTTACTAATAATGTGGAAGGAATTGATTAGAGTATTATGGAGAGGAGCCCGAAATCCAGCTTTCAGATCCTCCCTCATCACACTCTTTTCTACTCTGACCACTGATGACACCCAAGTCACTGGACTCACGGACTGGGCAAACGGGAATCTCTCGCCACAGTGACACGCTCTTTCCTGGTGGCTGAGCTACTGGGAGCCCACATCCTCTGCTGGGAGAAGCCCCATCTCAAGCTTCCAGGAGAGTCAGTTTGGCTGCCTTGAACCCAGTATCCTCACTTGAAACAAGCATCATCTAAACACTCTTATCATATCCCAGCATTAAAGTTCTCATACAACCCATATTTTTCTTCTGCAAGCAGCAAACTACATTTCTACTCCTATAAATACAGTATGTTCTTTGGTTCCCTCCTTGGAAAAATGTCAAGTTCATTTGTCATGTCTTAACTTACATTAGGCAAGATTTCCAGTCCCAGATTTCATGTATATAATGTATACAAAAACAGATTGAAGAGGAAGGATTAAAGAAGTAAAATTATATCGAAGCAATTTAAACTGATGCCATCCTGCCTGCATAGAGAGGAAACTGAATTTGAAATCCTGTCCTGTTTCTTCTTATCTAATTTAGATTCTACATCAGACACAAAAAAAGGTGAGACAGGCTCAGCAGCTGAAGGAAGCTAAGACAACCAAGCAAATAAGTGCTGAACCCAGAGAGACAGCAACTGATATTCTGCTGCAGAAAGGAGTACATGAAAAATTCAGAATTGATGTCTTATTCTCAGAATTATTCTCCTTTTAATACATGTTTTAATTGTATATACACATACATTTCTTCCAGATATTGGATTTTACATCCAGGAATTTTGAAGTCTTTTTATGAGAAATGCACAACTAAAGATCGAGAAGGAACAAGCATTTGCATGCTCAGCTGCACAGAATACAGTGCACATGCCATACATACGCCCAGGAGAAACACACAGAGAGCCTGACTGCCAATGAAAAAAATGTGATTTTGCTTTTGGTAAGTAAGCTGTATCACTGCATACATGTTCATATGTATTTCTGGACTTATTAAACCCACTATTAACTTAGCAGCTAATGCTGGTTCTTAATTGTTCATGCATTGTTAAAAACGTAGACTGTACTTTGGGATCCTGCTACAGTGTGTGCAGCAGGGTGTACCAATGAGAGTCTGGAGGAATTTAAACCTTCCAAGAAAATTAGCAGATAGGCAACTTCTGTCTGATCAGCTCCACTACTGATTGTAGAAGAACAACTTTTATAACTGAAATCTAGCTGCCAGGGCATGGTGATCTTTTGGAAAAAAAATAAATAAAAATCTGTTCAGACTGCAGACTCCCCCCTGAGAAGATGAAGGCAACACCCTGGGACAGGCTACAAGACTAAATAAAGGAGAAATTTGAAGGCTGGTTCCCAAGGCATAAAACCAGTGGTCAAACGCTGACATTTCTTGCAGATGATTGTGCCTGGTGCTGGCCTTTTTGCCTGCAGGGGGATTCACGTGGCACTGAATACTGCCAAACTGCTGGCCATCCATCAGGTGCTCTTATTTCATCCTCTGCTTCTTGGATAGATACAACACAACTCCGTACATCCCCATGACAGTAGCCTCCTTAATCCTGCTGGAGTGTAGAAAGGAAGAAATTCAACTTTCAAACGTGGCTGAATACTTTTTTTTTCCTTTTCATTTTCATCTTGGACTTCATCTCTTATACTGGAATTTCTGTTTTCCTTCAGTCCTCAGAAACGCGTCTATTATTTTTGGTCAGAAGTATCAAGAAAGAGTTAGAGTGTGTTTGAATTGTAAAAGAATTATGTATTTTTATATATTACATATCGCACACACACTTTCAGTTAGCCAGCATATTCTCATGTCCTAAATTGAAATAAAATAAGAAAATATGGCTTTGTTTAAGACTTTGAGAAGAAAATTCACTTAGACTGCAAGGTAGAGTTCCTACAGCAATTCACATTTCAAGCCATCTGCCTAATAATATACCCACAGTTATAAATGATTCATTAAGAAATACGTGGGGCTCCTGTATGTCTCCACCACACACTTCCTCACTGCTTTGAGCAAGATGTTTAACCTCTTTACTTCTATTTCTCCACCTCTGAACCAGCACAACAACAGTCTTACAGGATAATTACAAGGGCTGATTTGTTATTTTCTTGCCAAGTGCTTTGAATTTGAAAAGCTTGAGATGAATCGCCCAATGCTTTTTTTCTGATATTACTCAGAACACCCCAAAAAGGCCACCAGGAAATGCAGATTGCTTTAGGCACAAACTCAGCAGCAGCGCTTTGCACAGCCAGGTGAGCAACGGGAAGAAAAGGCTCCGGTAGCACGAGTTTGCCCGTGCCCTCTACCCAACCTGTCCCACTCTTATCCACGGGCACTGTCACCTTTGTGCCAGCTCGTCTTGCCAAGGCAGCCGTCTGACAACCACCAAGCTTGTGATGACAGCAGAGAGCATTAAAGTTGCTGGAGAATACCTCTGGATGACTAAATTAGAAATTCTGTATTGTTTGAGCAAATGTGTGCCTTCCTTTTGGCACAGGTTAGACCAGAAAGACTTGAGAAAACTCTTGGGTTATCTCTGGACATTTACTCCAGGTGATGTGAAAGCAGAATTAAGGCTTTCAATTATCAGTTTCCTCAAGTTCTGAACAGAGGACCTGCAGTTGCTTTCATAAACCAAGAGCTTAAGAGCAACTGCCAGCGGCAGAGCTCTGGTCTGTAATGCTCACCACCCACCGCAGCAGTTACGGACACGCAGCACCTCCCCTCGCTACCGTCTCGCAGCCACACACGTGCGGCGTAACTCAGAACTAGGTGTGGGACCCAGCACCTGCCCTGGGAAGCACTTTCAGTTCTAGAAAAAATGCTGAGCAAACTATTACCTCTTCCCCTCCTCTTCTGGGACTTTTAAATAGAAACTGATGTGAATACGGGAATATTGCTAAATAAGGATGGCAGCTGTGACTGTATCCTGTGACTAATAAGAATATAAATTAATTGAAAATGTATTTGCCTTTGGAATGCACCAAACTGTAGCAACGAGCCTATGATATCCCCCTGTTTCCCAAAGCAGGACATCCCCAGGCCTTCCTTCCAAGAGTTTTTAGATCCCAGCTGCACATTACTCAAGCCAAGCACTGCTTAGCACTCATTAATAAGCATTTAAGACTAGAGCAGAAGACACTTAATCAAAAGGAAACTGCAGTTCAGAGAATCAAAACCTCTGCTAAGGTTAGCAAGGCAGTTATTTAGAAGTGAAAGCCACACAGGAAAAAATTTATAAGGAAGGCAGAGAGTGACCGTCCTGTCCAATTAAGACAAGAATTATATTAACAGGACACAAGTGAGTGCATTCCAACACACAGGGCTAGGGTTTAGGGCTCCGCTAATCTCCTTTGGGGGCAACAGAGCTCCCGTGCCGCCCCGAAGACCTGCCAGGCTTTCAAGGACCGCCGGACCTACACACACGCGTAAGTGCAATGACCGCACGGACCCTCCTCTGCCGCTCGGCTTTACAAGACACTGCCATCAGTCACCGCCGCCGCTTCAGACTTGCTGCCCCGGGTGACGCCGCCAGTCCCCCCCAGCATGGTGGGACCTCCTCGCCAGCTTGCCCCGCACCGCAGAACTCAGCGGCGGAGCAGGTCTCTTCTCCAGTCTCTTCAACATCCCCAGCCCCTCTCACATTTCTAAAGGCATTCTTTAGAAGTCTAGCTCGACAGAAAAATTGCCTGGCATATTTAGAATCTATAGAAAACTCCAAATTTTAGAGCTTTAGCTCCTGTGGCTAATTAAATGTCTCACTGGTTCTGCACTTGGTGAGCGACTTAATTGTCTCCTCGTTCCCATTCCCATCACAGCTCCCTGTTCTAGGCTGTAACGAAGCAACCCATCTAGCCGCTGCTTCAGAACTCCAGAGCTCTAGCCTATCCTGTAACTGCAAGTTTAATTAATGTTCATTTTCTTCCTCATTAGTACTGCTTTACAAAGTTTCTCATAGCCATATAAAGGCAGATTTACTTCCCAATCTCCAAGCACATGTTACAGATAGGAAGCTAAAACTAAATGTGAGCAAACCTGAAATTAATAATAATAATTAAAAAAAATCTAAGTGTTTCTTTAGTTAATTAAATCTGTAACCTACAAAACCAGAGTGTTTCAGAGACTCTTAGAATCAGTATTTATATAAATAGAGTTCTGGTTTTTTTTGAATATTTTATTCTGAAAAATGTAACCAGCCATATAACACACCTGTGCATGACCAAATCCTAAATACAGTCCTGAACTTCATGTAATTCTCCTGACACCAAAGGCAGGTTCAGACTATCTGCTATTTAAGCTCAGAGCGTGGGTTAGGAGCCTGCACTCCCTACACTGTCAATGAAGCCTCCAGAGGGGAATTTGCAGTATGGTATCCTCCCAGCAATCAATTCACAGAGAAGCAGAGACAGGAGATCTGTATTTCACTGTACAGTTGCCAAAAAATATTCTGTAGGTTACTCAAAAGAGAAAATATTTGTATTTGCAGGACAGCAGATCAGACATTCTGTATCAATGTGCTTATACCCTAAATAATTTGCTTGCTATACATTTGACTAAAACCGGCACTAATATGGCACTTCCAGCAGAGAATTTGAAAGCAAATCGCACATCTCATTTTAATTTATGATCCTTCTATAGGTCTTAGAGCCACAGGAGCATGCTTTTTCCAAACAGCAACAGATGTGTCCTCCCAGCACTAAAGTCAAGTACGGAAATACTATTAGTTCAATTACATTACAACGGACCTGATGCATAAAGAGCTCAGATGACTGGAGCAAGATCACCCAGGAAGTCTGGGGTATAACTAAGGACATAACACAGACCTCCCAAACTCGTTCCAGCCCACATCGGATTTCTCAACATTTTCAGTTCTGCAATGTATTTATTTTCAATCACAAAGCACACTGATTTAGGAACAGACATGCTTGACATTTTATTTCCATTTATCTTTGATCATATAGATAACAATGAAAAAAAAAAAGCTTCTTATGTCAGATTTGCATTTGATTCTTTGAGCATACGCCTTGAACTATCGAAGCATTGTACAGTAAATCCACCTTTCTCTAAGGTGAATGGAGGTACTGAAGGAATTGCATCAAACATTCGGAAGACGTTGACACCTACCGTGCTGTATGCCGTTGCTGTCCTAACACTACACTGATTTATTCAGTCCCAGGCTGGATGGGGAAGGGGAAAAGAGATTTTTTTTTTAACTGAACATGCATATTTTTATTACTGGCAGTCTAAATTTTTCTGCTTTTTTAAAAGTCATTTTGCAATTAAGTTGTTTTATTTTCCACACTTTCTCAAAATAATTAAGGGGGTGGGGGAATAATTATATATACAAATAGGAATTACATAGATAGATTGATAGACAGACAGGCCAAGCCTGCTGGGTAACCGTATGAAAGCTGTATGTTTCTTAGCGCCCCTAGTTATCCTCTGCAGAATGGGGTTAAGGTCACATTTTTTATGCACTTTGGGATCTACTAATGAAAGGCAGCATACAAGAGCTATTCATACCAAGAATGCTTTCATGACAGTCTGCTTTCTTACAGTCCTTGTAGCACAAGGGAGAAAGAAAACCCATCCGTTCATGCATCTATGTGCTTCCACTGCTACCAAAAATAAAGTTTTGTCCACAGAGCCCAGCTTAGCCACTACACAACTGCAGGTGTGATTAATAACAGCGGTGAGACAAATCTGCAGCCGATACAACCTGAAGTTAACGAAGCCGCATTAGTTTATAGCAGATGAGAATGTGGACCCAAGTCTTGCATTTATATGGTACAACTCATTTTGTGTTTTTAAAAGTGGTTTTTGTGGTTTTTGAAGAGACGAAACAGTGAGACAGACTGTGCCTCTCATTCTCATTGAACTGTGAAGAAAACAGACACAATTAAAGCAATACCAGCAGATTTCAAGACAGACACAAGTGTCCCAGCCACAATGCCTTGCTTAAACCACTGGACAACGCTAAAACCACTGCGTCCAAACTCCCTGCCTTTATAAGCAAAGTACCAAGTTTTCACCTCTGCCACTGAGAGCCTACCTCTGGGCACCAGCAGTGCAGAGAGCCAGGGTGTTACCCTGAGCACCGCTTCCCTTCGGTAAATCTCCTGCCTCTGTCCCGCACAGCCTGCTCCCCCTACGCTGGCAGCAGCTCACCTCTGAATCCTGGTAGACTGAGAGAGGGAAAAGATGCATTTTCAAAAGGTTAAGCTAACACACATAGAAACATGGTTTTCTGCAAAGTCAGTATCCGTACCAAGTACAGAATACAGCCTGCAAAAGCGTAACTGAGACCTGGGAGCAGGCAGACTGACAGCGGACTTCCCTGGTGCTGTACAGTGAGGCAGCAATGCTCCTTTGGCAGGTTCGCTTCCACCTTTCAGATGCCTCCAGGACCAGCAGCAGGAACCTCATCTCCAGAGTTAAGCTGCCAGACCTGTTACAATTCCATAGCTTTTTAAGCAGAGACCAGCAGGTTTTTTTGCTAAAAGAATGCTCGAGCAAGAAGATTTTGGAAAGTCTCTAGATTTCAGGTCCACAGGTATGTGCAATTCCAAATGGGAAAGAGGTAAGTTACTAAACAGCTTTTAAGAATGAAAATGATAAATGCAGCAGATCTTGCCAACTCGGGGGATTGTAAACTTGATTGCTGTTGTTGCAAGCAGGGAATAGTAATTGCAGTTCTCTGCAACAGAGTTTCTCAATTTTAATCTTTCAGGGAGGAAAAGCATGAATATCAAGTCCACGTGTTTGCTAACAGCAAGATCCAAAAGGATTAACTTTCCCATTTTAACACAAGGAACCATTTGAAATAAAGAATTTCTGAGGTCACTTTGACAAAATGCGTAGCTGAGTTCTACCCTCAGCAATAAAAATGAATTGACATTCTGCAAGAAAACAAAACCAGTCCTACTGGAGAGCTCTTCAACTCAAATTCTCAGAAAACGAGGTGGTTGCTACACAAGTTTCTTTTCAAAAATATATTTGCTTAAGGCACAAATCACCACCCACTGAAGTCAATGGGTGTCACATTCATAAATCTCAATGTCAGGATTCATAAATGGATTCATAAATATTAAAGCAGTTTAGTCTGACCTTCTGTGTAAGACAGGCCAAAGTCTTTCACCAGGGCCTCACTGCAGCCTCCCAAAAACAGTCTTCATCTCGAATGCTGCAGGGCTGGATCGGATCCATTAATGGGTCCGAGAGGAGACAGAGTCTAGGTCTTTGCTATGGTAAATAAGATAAAAGGATCCAGACCAAACAGTGGAGGAAAAGGGTTTAATATATTAAAAAAAAAAGTTTAATATACTGAATTCATTGGAGTAGAAACTGTAGAAACAGCATTTAAAATAATTCAAAGCTACTTTAACGTTTATAAATAATAGAAATCCTGAATCTTCCCTTGAGAAGATGTCACTGCAGCAACATTTCATATTCCAAGCGAGTATCTGAGCTGCAGAGTGCAAACCCCAGGGCAGCACGAGCCAGCTGAGGCCTGGGCCACCCCGCTCTCCTCCTCCACTCTGCTCTCCCCTCCTCTCACAGCAGCCCAGTGCCCACGCAACCACACAGCGAGCAGGTTCAGGGAGCCCACCCAAAACTCGCTATCCTATGAAGATGTGCACCTTGACAGAACCAGGGCTCCCCAGTCCCCAGCTCCTGGTGCCAGCCACTCCGGTGAAAGCCGGACCCCCAGCAGGTATAAAGCCTCACCTGGGGGAGTGTGTGCACCCTCTCAGCCCTGTTCTACCCAACAGCCCAAAACCCCAAGCAGGGGTGACCCGTGCAGTTCCTCAGATCTGACAGATCAGACAGCCCCCTCTGCTAAATGCAAGTTTTACTTAAAGCGGATGCCGGTAAGGCTGAGGGGAATCAAAAGCTCCAAAAGTTTGCTGTATCTGGCACTTGTTTTCCTTTCCACATCCCACAGACAGGCTTATTTTAACCTTCCTGCTCTTACCCTGCAATGGAGAGACAAACCTGAAAAGCAGTGATCCAAATGAGAGCTTGAAAACTAATGAGAGATGAGCTTTCAATTTTATCCTGTGCTCAGTTCTAGGCTTCCAGTACAAGATGTCAACAAAGTGCAAGAATCAGTACAGAAACTAAAATAATTAATCCCTGGAGGAACAGGCTTATTAAGAAGGATTAAATCAAAAAACTAATGTGCACTATTTGTCTATATGACAGAGCAAAGGAGGCATATGATAACTCTCCAGCATTTGAAAGCATAGAGAGAATAAGAATTGCTGAAAGAGAAAAACTTGGACATATTAGGAAAGAAACAAAAAAGAAACTTCAACAGAAATTTTAGGCTGAAATGTTATGGACAACTTTGTGCAGCTTAAGAAAAAAAAAATTACCTCAAAAGCCTGTCCCTAAGAATCTTTAAATTAATATTTTTTATTCTTTACATTGCATTAGTACCTAGAGATCAAGGAACAAGGTTTAGGCATTGAATGATAATAAACACATTTTAGCAGACTTCTGCAGAGGAAGAAATAAAGAGCATCAGCTAAGAGCAAACTGGGCTCAGGTAACTGGGCGGTAGCTGGTGGTCTATGTCCTTGGCAAAGCAAAATTGTGACCATGGGCTGGGCCTCTTCCGAGAGCCCCTTGCTTGAGCGAAGGGAGCCCAGCCTGTTCCAAGGCCCTGCTTCGTCCTGAGCCAGCAAGACAGAGGGCAGTTTCAGGGCAGTGGGAGCTTGGCTGTAGCTGGAAGGAAGCTGGAAGCTCTCCATCCCTAACTTCATGGGCCAGCCACAAAAAATAGATCCCAGACAGACCACCCAGAGACAGCCCGAAGCAACCTCCTCGCTGCTACAAGTGAAATAAGTGCAGGTGGAAGCCCCATGGAGGGGCAGAGTTTGTTTGCCTTCTCATATAAATAATTACCATTCCTAACTGCAATGAATCCATATGGCGATCTGACTGCCTAGAGCAAATGTGGTAGACCCCACAGCACATAGAGGGTCTCTGAGGAAGCACTGGGAGGAGTTGGTGCTCATGGGCATTGTGGGCATCAGGACTGATGGGCTGGATGTCAAGTTGCAAGCTGAAACCAGGAGTTTCCTTGTGGCATTGTTCTAAACATTCCCACCCCCATGAAAGGACAAGTCAGAGACACAGTGCATGGCTGAGAAAATGAGGTATGGATTTAGGGGGTATGGAAACAGAGTTTGGATTCACCAGGCATTGGGAAAAACTCTGGAATGGATTAAGTTTGTACAGGAGAAAGCAGCTTCTCTCACATCATCACTGTATTGCATACTGAAAAGGCTGTAAAGAGTATTTTAAATAAAAGGAGAGGAAGGTGCAGAAGGGAAAATATTGATGTGTACTGATGTAAGAACATATTAGACACTTAGCGAAAAGAGGACAATCTGGGGACACCTGCAGCAGGATAGGAAGCACATGGGAACACCAGTCTGCCAGTGGAGAATAGAGTCTAGAATTAACTCAGATTAACCATATCAAAAAAGAATACAGAATCCTTCTAGATTAATAGGAAAACAACAGTATAGGGTGATACTATGAACTGCTAGACAAAGACAGCAACAGCAGCTGAACTACACTGACGGTGAACAGAAGGGCTGCAAGGGCAGGAAGCACATAGTAATGGGAGATGTCCACTACCCCCATGGATATCAGACATCACTAACGACTGCTTCATGAAGCTTTGAGACCAAGTCTGCAAGGGGGATGCAGCCTTTGACCATGCGAGCAGTGCGGCTGCACTATTGCTATTGGTGCTGAAAAATACCCAGTAGCACTGACCACAACATGCTTGTGTTCAACGTCCTGCAAGAGCAACAAAACCTGTATTACTGCTATTGCAGTGCTCGCTTCCTGAAAGGCTAACTACGTAAGAATGAAGAAATTTGTTAAAGAAGAATTGAGTGGGCACCTAAAAGAAAACCTCATTGCAGGTAGCACTGAACTATTTAAACACAGCGTATTGAAGGCCCAGAGCAAATGTATACCATCCATCAAACGAGTTCAGAAAGAGCAAATGAAAGTCAGCACTGCCAAAGAGCAAGGCAAGGGAGGGTTATCTGAAGAATACAGGCATCCTTCCAATAATAATAATAATAATAAAAATAAAAATAATAAAATGAAGCTGAGCCCAAATTAGAAAAATCGAAAGGGTCATAAACTGGCAGACTAAATGTAAAAACACAATAAGGCAAGACAAAAAAGAGTCTGAAGAATAACTTCCAAAAGCATAAAAACTAATCATAAAACCTTTCTGAAATAGATCAGGAGCTGAGGACTCATCAGGGAATCTAAGTCCAACAGATTATCAAGGTGTAAAGGAGCTCTCAGAGACAGTACCATAACAGTAAAATTAAGTGAGGTTCTTCAAAACATGCTCACCTTGGAGAACCTGGAGGAGGCCCCTACGCAGGAACTCTCCCCATCTAATGTTGCACTGAGAGATCTGCCTCAAACTGTAAGACCAAAAGAAGAGGTTATAGAACAAAATCTACAATAAAGAGGTTACAGGACTTCATACCGACAAAACTTACAGATGAAACAGTCTAGCTACTGCCTGTGTCATAGCTTGCTCAAAACTGCTTCAGAGCCAGGGGACTGAGCGCAAGCGAAAATGCAAAGCCAGCTTTGTAGAAGAGCTCCACAAGAGACCTTGGGTACAAAGACCAGTAAGCCTGATGTATGGCGGGGGTACCGCTTAATACAACACACATTGCAGTTGTGGAACCCTTGCAACAGGATGCATCTACCGAAACTAATAAATAAATAAAGCACAGAGGCTACTGATGCCAAAATACCAGAGATGATCACTCAGTACTGACCAGTTTTAGAGACAAGATAAGGCCTTACCCAGACATCTGGCCCAATGCAGTATAGCCATTCATATGATCTGATCTTTCCGTCATCTTGATCACCTCCAGTTTTTTTAGTTTTTTTGCTGTCTGTGCTTTTCCTCATATTTTTCTCCCCCACTCCCTCCACTGTTCCAGCTACTAAAAAACCATTTCATTACTATCTGAATCGAAGAACAAGAATATTCCCTCTTCCTGTTCTTTAAACTATGGCTCCAGTAACCATAAACTTTTCACCAAACTTCATGCTGCACAACAGAACTTTAAATATTCACATGCGCAGACAAAACTCTAAAGGATCTAAAGCTAGATAGTAACTGTAGAAACATGAGAAATCAGGAGGTGTTGAAGTAGAGGGTAGGCTGTAAATAACATTTTATTGTAGAAAACAAAAAGCACCTACATTCTACAGAAAAAGTTAAAAGAAGAGTGTCTGTTTTCTCAAATAACAGAAATGAAGCTCCAACCTCACTGCAGCAACAAGCAACTAGATATTCAGGAGCTGGACGCAACATACACCGAGCCAAATGGAGCCTATAGAGGATGCACTCCCTGAAAATAACAGAGTATGGAAAATAAATGTAAACAAAGAAGCATAAATCTGCCTGTAAATCTTTCAGTACTACTAGAAATCAAATCATTTTCCATGTGTCGGTGAACTAGTGTATTCACACCAGTAGAGCTGGGTTAAGGCCACCACACGTTCTGGTGAGCTTACAGATGGCCTGTGTTTCTTTGGACAGTACTGTTATAACACAAGATACTAGGGAAGTTCTGGAGGAGGTGGCTTCCATAATTTATACGTCATCTAAGAAACAATGTGGTTTTGTTACACAAAGTTGCCTGTAAATCTCATGAGATTGTTGTATAATTAAACAGACTTCATTAATTTAGGTGACTAGGCCAAGAGAAAAAACATTTGTAGCTCTTGAGCCAACAATGCTAACAAACTTCTCAAAGTCAATTGACCAAATGTAGTTACAAGAACTATGAGTCAGGAATTTGGAACAGAGGAAATACGGCGGTAAGAAAGCCAGCATCTCCTCTTACAAATGCAAAAAAATGTCAGTTTACAAAAGAAAATACCAGATAATCTGTATCAGCTCCACCACTCAAACCAATCGGTTACTGCAGTCATCCCTGTAAGTCCTAGAGGAACAACAAACACCCAGCAGAGGACACAACATCGCTGCCCTGTGTTTCTTGAGGGCATCCAGAGCGCTGCTGAGGACACCCATTGGTGACATGGGTGCACCCAGGGCCTGACAGTGACACATCCCTAACGCAGAACGGAGAGGCTCCAGCCAACTCATCTGCATCACAGACAGACGGATGAACGCACTGGAGGCAAGACGTGCCTATATGATCAGAGAGACGCTGAGGTTCATGGATGACAACTTCCAACATTTCTGAAAAACTACAAAGGAGGTCCATGACACCCTGACTTTTCCACTTAATTAGCCGCTAACTACATGATATAGGTTAGAGATAGCACCACCAGGAGCCCAGGAGACACAATTCAGGAAGATCAGGGAATGAATGCATAGGAAACTGTCAAATGGAAGCTAACACTGACAAAAAAACTAAAACACTTTGGCAGGAGCATTTAACTAACCCACACATCTTACAGAGTCCTAAATTAGCTCCTGCCAACTCACGTGAGGGATGGATGACTACTGCTACGAGTTCAGTGAAGATTTCCTCTCCCTCTACAGTCAAAGTAAACCAGCACATTTGAAAAAAAAAAAAAAAAATGTTTGAAGATGGGATAAAAAAAGACAAGACAGATGGCATTATTATTCTGTTATACAAGTCAGTGGCATGGCTGCATTGAAAACACTGGATTCAGTATGCCCGCAAACACAACCAAACCCAAACGTTCCCACAGAAGCTGAATGGGAATGATCAGGACCTCAAAAATCACTCAGCAGGGAGACTGAAGACATGTAATATTTTTTTCCTAATATGAATGAGAAAGACAGAGGAAAACAATTAATGGTGCAGTAAGGAACACCTGAAAGTTGTCTCTTCATTTCATAACAAAGAGTAAGAGCGTATCAATTAAATTAAAACATGATTTCCCCTGCCTCCCTCTGCCTAAAACGAATCACAGAATAACTCCGTACTTTTCATTCTCCAGCTGACATCTTATAGCAAATTAAAGACCTTTAATACAAACAGCGAGGAGCCTCAGAAGCTCCAGGGTGCCCTAGAAAGAACAGAAGCAGGTCTGGACTTCTTGGTCTTGGACTCCTGCCAGACCAAAAGATTTCGTCAAATTAAAATGTCCAGATGATCCTAAAGAGAAAAATCTCCTTTAGTTTATTTTTTTAACAAGTGATATTACTTCATATTTACAGGTTGAGTTTATACTGGTATGTTTTTTGTTTTTACAAGTCCATGTTCCAGCTGACCCTGCTTTCACAGTACTTACACCTACTGTGACAGTTTTACAACCTGTTGTAGCTGCCCCACGCAACGCAGCCAAAGCCAAGCTGTTCTTTTGGTAACGCCATCAGGTTTCATAGCTCTCCTTCAACAGGTCTGAAATTCTATTTAGGTTCCTCATCTCTATGGTAACTGCGAACCCTACAGAGCCTCACAGCACAATGCTGGAGGAAAGCAATCCTTGTTCCCTCACTGGGGAAACGGGATGCTGGAAAACTGGATGACTTGCCCAGGGACACACAGGAACTCTGTGGCAGAGATGGGAAGCTGTCTCCAGATCTCCTGACAGCCACGATCAGAGCATGAACCACAAGATACCCTTCCTCTCCTACCAGCAAAACCTCACGCTCCAAGCAGCTCTCAGCATCAGAGTCACTTCCAACCACACCGCGGTTCTCAGCTTACAAAGCAGGAGCCTTGAGGGATGCGTCGTTCCGCGCTCTGTCCCTTTGCTACTCTGCTGCGATGAGGGCGGCTCTGAAGAATCCTCTGTCCCAGTGCACCGCTGCCTCGGAGCCTCCTCTGCTTGCTGCCACCAGCCCAGGCTGGTCGCTGCACTGCGATGAGGAGCTTAACGCAATTAGAGTTTCGTGGGACTCCTCTAAACTCTGGGGAAGCAGGAATTTCACAAAGCTATAAAAGATGTTTTAAAAACTTTTCCAGATTTTATCATTTTTCACACAGTCTGCAATTCTCCTTCCTGGCTTTTGAAAAATGACACACAGCTGTGCACTGGATCACAGCTGGGCCTCTTGGCAGCAGGCGGGGGAGGCCGGGTCCGAGGCTCGGGCAGTCGGCCTCACCCCAACCCCTCGGCTCTTCTCTCCGGACGGCAGGGACGGGGCCACCCCACCGGCACAGCAGGGTGCAGCGTCGCAGGCTCCTGCCGTACCACACCATTTCTGAGCTATTAAATACCAATTTGTCTCTGCTCTCCTGAGTAGCATCAACATGAAAAAGTGAACAAACACACGAAAGGAGGTGAGGAAGAAATGGGAGAAAGTCTAATGAGTGTTGGATTTGACCTCCTCTTGTAGGGACGTTTTCTTTCCCGTATTTTTTACTTTTTGTTTTGTTATTTTTGGTCTGTTCTGGTGTTATCCAGGCTCCTAACAGTTTTCAGCTTTTTATTTTCACATCCATCTTTTCCCCAGATTCTGAACATATTTTCTGCCTTTTCCAAAGAGCTCACTGGGTTTCACATAGTTGCAGAACAGATGGCACAACGTTTAGATTTTCTTTAGCAAATGGACAAATGCAATTGCTTTGTTCTCTTCCCCTCGCCTCTGCGCTCAGCGGAGAAGCCAGCCCCCGCGAGCCGGGCAGCCGAGGGCCGGGGCAGCCCGCAGCGGTGCAGGACCGGGCGCTCGCCTCGCTCCGGAGCAGAACCCGCACTCGGGTGCTTGGGTGGGCACGAAGGCAGCATCTCCCCGTCAGCAGCATGAGAACCAAACACAAATGCCCACCTTCTTTGCAGATCTACAGGAATAAGAAACCTTGGGAAAGCATGAAAGCGCAAGGGGAGGTAGGAAGAACGAGGAGCACAAAACACTGGCTCTGCTACAAGAGCCTGAGGACAAGTGCTGTAATTTTTAGCCATATTTCAACCATTTAAGCAGCCTTCAATCAGTCAGAATTATAATATGGAGAAGGAACCTGTTACTTCTTGGAAAGCCAGAGGCCACGTAGTCGCATGACAGCAGCCTGTGATCAGACCCAACATCTTGCACAGAGCAGCAAGAATTAACCCCTGGCCTGCCAGCTGCTCTCCTATGGCGGCAGACAAACACAGCAAGTACTCTCTGAAAGTTTTACCTGCTGACAGATGAAACAATCCATCTGTTCCCTGAAAACCCAGGTACGACTAGGTCACATCATGCTTATATAGAGGACTCCACTCGAACATGAAGCACAAACACATAGAGGCCCATAGCGGCATCTCCAGGAGTGTTCCTCAGTTAGGTGCCCAGCAGAAATCTGGACGAGAGAGCCTCATAAGAGAACAAGATGATCAGTTCGTATTTCCAGCTGACCACATCAGCAGCCAGATGTGTGTTTGAAAGAGGTCTGGGCTGAGAACATCTCAGGTCACCCCTGCTTGGTCAAAAAGGACTTAAAATTAAATGGTACTCCTTCTAGCCCTCAGATGGGATGCTTGCCTTCCTCTCACTCTGGGCTTTTAGCCTTCCCTCCTCCTCCTCCACAAAGTTACCAGTCCATTTCAGAGGGACCAAAGGGAGGTATTTCAACCCACTTTGATTCATTAAAGAGTTTTCAGATACCCATTTTTTGTTGTCATTTGGGCTAAAACACATTTAGAAATCTGTAACTTATCATGAGGAGATGCCATTCTTCAACCCGTGGGGATAATCTCAGAGGAGGAAGAGAAGGAGTATAAGGAAGGTTAACTAGCCCTGAGGTCTCGCTCTGGGAAGAACGTAGCCTGTGAAGAGAGGGATTATTAAAACACCTGTGTGCTCCCAGAGCTCACACTCCCACTGGTTTCACATTGGGCTTGTGATCCTCAATGCACTACATGTCTGGGATGTCTGCTTTAACAGCCACCATGAATACAGTCAAAATTTTAAATGCACTAACATATTCTTGGTTTTAAACCCATCAGTATGGGCACAAAATGCTTTTAGCACAAACCAACTTGTTCATTCAATCAGTAACCTCTACGCTTACACGTGTGTTGTGGTTGTAAAACTGGTGCTTTAGATAATGAAACCTAGCTACCCAGGATTGTTTCTCTCTGAGCTGCAGTTATCTCCTACCTTGGGCAAAGAGGAGGAGAAAAAAGAGGGCAGGATAGTGAAAATCAAAATTTTTCATTCAGATCTTTTAAAAGGGTTTTCTTACAGTTTATCCTATGAAATTTCATAGTTTTTCAGATGAAATTTTAGTTCCATCTCTTAGAAATTGAAAACTTATTTTTTAATTTGACCCTCTCCAAGTACCTTCTTACATCTCATGAGTGAACAAAACTTTGGTTTTTTCCACATTTTAAAGAGATTTTTAAAAATTAGCAAAATCTTTTAAAATTAATTGAATTTGAAAAATAGGCATAACTTCAGCTTTCTTGCAAACAGCTACTGAAGTGACATGATTATGCAAACCACAACCAATATTTTGTTGCCAAAAACACAGCTCAGCAGAGAGATGTATAAATACTGGCCAAACCCTGGAAATAAGGGTTACAGAAGCAGATAACAGAACTCTCAGCAGCTATTCAAATTTCCTTCCTTTTTAATTTCATTGGAAAGGAATCAGTTAAGAAACAAACATTTCTTCAGCTTCTGCACCATCCCTTTTATTGCTTCTGTCTTATGGGGGAAACTAAATCACACCTTAAAAATTCTCCTAATGTTTCATTTCAGAAAGCAAAGTCACCCAGTACGGCCAGAGCTCTCAGTGCTGACTCAGCTCCTGTGCCCAAACCGTTAGGGGTTATAAAAGCAAAACCTCAAGACCTACAAAATTCAGGTAGCAGCAACTGGTCTTTGGGACTCTGCTCTTCTCCAAGGCTTGTACGTGACTCTCCAGCAGTCAAGGCACTCGGCACAAGTGAAAGAAGTGTGCAAACAGAGGGTTTTCCTATTTCACAAGTGATTCATAGGGGAAAAATTGCTGAAAGACCCATTTACTTTTAAATTCCTTTTTGTACTCTGCCAAGGTAAACTTCGGCATTTGTACATGTCTGTTCAGTACCTGGACAAATTTAATAGATAGCTAAAATTAACATGCAGGGACTCCTAGCTACATCTCATTTAATAAGAGCTGAAATATAATTAAATATTTGCATGCACAAAAAGTAAGTAAACTTGCTTTTCAAACCTGAAACTAATCTTTCCTTAGTGAAGCATGCATGCAAAGAACAGCCAGATACTGGCATGTGCATAGACTTCTAAAATGACAGCCAGGGTCTGATACTAGGAGGCACTTTTGAATATAATGGGGGGAGAAAAAAAAAAACAAAAACCATTAAATTAGAATATCAGTACCACATACCATCTTCTCAGTGCAAATGCATAACAGATCAGTATAGACTGTGTGATCACACAACTTAATGCGGCTACAATGTTTTTTAAAAGCATTTGATTCATATGGAAAACGTGGATAGGGAAGCCTAGAAAGAGACTCACCCATCTGCCACCTTTTCCTCCAGTAACTCCTGTAGTACTCACTGGTCATGCTAAGCCTGCAACTCTTCTTAGCAAGGAAGGGATTAACCACATTCTTAATTCTTGCTGGAAATGCCAAAACCAGAAGAGCCAACATTCCTTGTACCAAGACACAGGTCTGTAACAACGACATTGTATACTACATTGTGCTTTAAAAAGCACATCCCTTCATGCAGTACACACCTACGTGTGTCAGATCTCATTTTACTACTACATATAAAAAGATTAGTGAGTTAATTAGCTGATTTTTTTCTATTTGCTCTCCACCAATCTGTTTTGCATCTTTTTAGTTGAGCGATACAGCCAAGATGTAGGTCCTTTTCAGTAAACTAATGTTCATTAATAATACACACAGGTTTATCGGAATTTGTTCTTCCTCCTTCCTTTGACCCAAGTGTAGGGAACTGTGCACTGAAAAAAATGCGTGGATATTCATATCTTTGTCTTTTTGTGCATTTCAGATACCACACCGTGACTCCCCTACACATTCCATTTAAGCATGTATAAAGTCAAATTAAAACAGGTTATGCTCATCTCCTCTATTATTAACCTAGAATCTTCTATCCAGATTTGAGTATATGTTTACTCTGTCAAAACCTACATATTGCAATCTACAGCTAACAGCAATACTAAACACCTACGTAAGTGGAGAAAAAGCAGGAAGAGGGTTCTGCAAAGCAAATGAGCAAATGCTAAATTGATCCTATTATATTGCTCTGACTCTGTTGCAGTGCAAAAGGGAGAATAAATATTGAACATACAGTATTATCGGGTTTTTTTGCTGAAGTAGTTCAGGACTAACGAGTTAGGTATTACATAAATACGCAGCCCACAAAAAGCTTACAACCAGACTACAACCTTGCACACAAGGACTAGATACAAAAAACATGAGTGGGGTAAACGTCAGGTAATCAGAAAGAATTATGATCTGCCAATAAGCAGCAGTTGGAGCATTTGAGCTCACGTAAGTCAAGTCTAGTTACACAAGTGCATACATACAGCAGAGGCTGCACTGCTCAGCTACGCAGCGCGACGCGGCTTGGGCCAGCACAGCTCAGGCACCTGCCTCGCGACGCGGCTGTTTGCATGCACATATCCAGGGCACAGAGCCCCGGGGGCTGACTCCATATGGGAGGCACATGGCAGGCTGAGGGCACAACCATGCACAACGTGATGAAAAAGCATCACAGGTTACAACAGACTGCCAGTTATCATTTCAAATGCAACAAAAGACCCCTGTGGGCAATGCTATTTCAAGAAGTCTACCTGGCATGGGAGCAGCTGAGCTTGGGAGCACGTGCTGCTAGTTCGTGTTTTCCTCAAGTTGTGCTTTCACTGCCCATCCAACAGCTTAAAATGTAGTTGGGGTAAATTACAAAAATGTCTTGAAGTTCCTACTGGACTGTAAATTTATAATGAAAATTTGATCACTGAGACAGACTAGAAAGAGAGGCAACATAACACAGGATGTTTCATAAGGTCGGCATCACTTCCCAGCTTACCACAGCCACCAGCCTCAGCACAATGTAATAAAAAGTTCTCAACCAGAGCTATTGCAGCCAGTGAACCTCGCATAAGCAATATGCACATTGTCAAATAAGCAGGAGTATACATGTCTAATGCCTTTAATTTTCTATACTGCAATCTGGTGCATTAATAAAGCCCATTATAATGGGTAAAAGAAAGATTGAAGCAATTTCTACACATTAGTGTGCTTGGAAGTATGACGTGAGCTTCTAGTTTTGAAAAAGAGCAAAGATGCATGGTTCTCATCAGCTGAGGAGTTTTGTGAAAATTATGAAAAATATCTGGAGGCAGCTAATTCTTGCTATTGTGTGATTGAGTCATTGTTTAAAAAAAGACAAAAAAAATCAAAACAGAAATCTACTTAGACAACATTTGATAATCTACAGGAATGGCATGGACTTTTTATGACTCATTATTAGGACTGAAGAAATGGACAAAAAGAAGTCGGAGCTTCTCTTTGTTCATGCTGAAAACTTAGGAGGCCTAAAAGAAGTAAATAACAAGTCTGCTTACATCCCTATGATGGAAACGGCCTTTGTATCTCAGTCACTATAAAAATCAGAAGTTAAGTTTCAGAGTAGGCAGAATACAGGAAAAAATTCCACTGTTTGCATTTGTTAATGAAATTGCTTCATCTGTCTTCTAATGAAATAAGACCTTGGCAGAACAGCTGGCCAGAAAAGGAAATTCTGGCAAATCCTGTAATATTCTCGTACACTGATGAATTAAAATACTCTCGAATCTTAAGCAATTCTTTCAACAAATGAAAAAAATTGACAAGTTTTGATAATCTAACCACAAAATAGGAAAATAAGTCCTGGAATTTCTCTGTCCAATGTAATACCAAGTTTCCGGATATCAACTATTCACAACGAATTGCTTCTATATGACCTACAAAGTAAGGACTGCTGACAGAAATTATTTGGTGCATAATTTTAATCAACAACCAAATTCAGGCAAGTTATGCCTTATTCCCAGGCAATCCACAAATAGAAGAAGGTGACGTTCACAAAATAAATTACTCTTTATGAATTATTCATCCTATTCTATTATCTTTTTCAGAATTTCCAATCTGTTCACTAAATCCTACTGTGAAAAGTTCAAGGCCATACTCATTAAAATAAACTTAATGTAACTGAATCCTGAAAGAAAGCATAAAAAGATCAGTCACTACAACCAACCACCTGAAATTCCTGTTTTACAAAACATGGCATCTTATCTGCAGTTCAAAAAACATACCAACACCTGGATTACAAGTGCTGTCCTTCAAATGAAACTAAAGATATCTAAGCGTGACCTACTGACCTACTTCAAGACAGTCACAGGTAGCCTTAAAAGACATCACCTCTCCTCTAACAGTGGCTTGCTGACATAAATCTCAGGATGAAGCTTTGATCATAAACCTTTTCCCTTGCCATGTGAAAGAACATGCCTGAGGTAAAGCAAGTCACAGGCTATGAGGAAGAAAACTGTCCACGCCCTGATAGTCCCCTTGCACTGAAACACTGCCTCAGTCCTTCCTCCGACAGGAGGAGCAAGGAGGTGTACAGGCTCCTGAAAGAGCAACTCACTTGGTCCACACTGCTAGGATGCAACCACAGACCCTCCAGTGATTCAGGAATGTAAATCCTACAACAGAGGCAAGCAAACCAAATGTATTCACTGACCTTTGCGTGGGGAAAACTGTATAGTGATGAATGAAGAGGGACTGGAGCTGCTGCTATCTGTATTACTCACCATGGAGAGTTCATTTCTCCTCCATTAGTAAATACGAAAATATGTAGTTTTATTGGCAGCCAAATAGCCAGGCTGTAGTCCTCAGAGGATAATCTGGCAGCCGTTCCTGCAAAGTTTTTCCATTTGGTTTGATATTAAGTTAAATAAGATGTCTCAGATCTCTCTCATAATAGTCATCTGGTGTGTTCTCTCCCATGTATATTAGGAGGGCTGTTTTCCCGAAACCTAATGTATCACTGTAACTAGCATATGTCAGGGAATTGCAAATCAGCCCGTTACAGAGCATCGCTGCAGTCCCAACCCTGAGAACAAAATACAGTATGTCACCAGAGGACAGAGCGGTGCGGCAGCAGAGATGTGCGCTGCTGGAGGCCGAACACGTGCTCCCCGGGCACGGCGGGGGTCCTGAAGGCCAGGCGTGCCTGAAGGAAGGAGACCCAGTATGCAAACCTCCAGTATTTTGATTCTTTCCCAGAATCTCAGCAAGATTGTTGAGGCTTTGCTGGCACTCAAATAAACCTGTGGAAGTATACAAAAATAGGAAAAGAAACACGATGCAGCCCTCACATTGAGCCTCTGTGCGTCACCTGAGAATAAATGAGAGGGCCACAGGTAGGCAGCCCGGCCCGTGGTGTACCTCGGAGCCACCTCTGTCCCTCCAGGCCACCAGGAAGGAGGGAGGGAAGTGTGTGCTCACAGAGGGAAAACGAGTAACGGTGCTACACTTGGTGCCTCGCCGCCTGTGTGATGCAGCACCATCGCCAGGGGAGGAGGGATGGCCCTCAAAGGCTGGAAAGCGGTTCCCCATCCACGTCCTGAGAAATGTGTCAGCATAAATAAATTATCCCTGTCGTCAATTAAATAAACACACCTTCCATACCCGAGTTCTCTATGAATCTCAAAAAAGTTGCTGTTTCTCATTTTTTTAAGGAAAATACAAGTTTTACATAGACATTTCTGAGCAAATTTAGGGTTTGCTGCGAGAAACAGTATTCTTTTCAGAGAGAAAATTGACCAAGAACTTCCAGCTAACCCTAATGGATCTACAGCTGTGTTCCCTCCGCTACATCACCACCTCTGACCCCACGCAACCCTGACCGCCATTCTGCAGCCAAGAAACATGAGTAACATGCTGGGGGAGCAATCCCATGACTCAAAATTCTGGATACCAACCTCTCAGGGCAGCATGGTATATCATAAATACAGCAGGGCCCCGGAGCTATTACTGATTTATGCACCTCTTGAACAAGGAGGGACTGCAGAGGCAATCAGTGGAGCAACAGGAAATGGGTCCCGTAAGTTGCTGATCTGGTCCCTGCCTCTCCGGCCGCTCTACGCTATCTTAACACCTCAGGAAACATTTTCCTTGGCATCTCAGTAGGCCTGCAGCTGAAAATTGCTTAAGATAAATCTTCTATTTGCTGTAGGCAGGAAGGAAGATAGGATGGGAAGGCCCAAGACTCAAAACAAGGAGAGGAAAGAAAAGAGGAGATAGGAAAGACAGAAAGGGAGAGCAGAACCTACAGTAAGAGCGAAAAGATCCAACAGAAAAGACCAGAGCGGCACGGAGGAGAAAAGGGTTTCAACTCACTTGTCACAAATTCTTTGACACCCAGCTACCACCAATGGAAATGGGAAATTCATACCACAGGAAATGTAAAGTAATGAAGAATGACGAGTAAAGCCAAAAACTTTGTTCCAAGTTTCTTCTTTACCACATATATGCCTGTAATTTAAGGGAGAGGGAGAGAGAACCAAGTCCATCGCACTGTTCTCCGAGATGTTTAGCACTGCCTGGGTGCAGGACACAACACATTCAGCAAGAATGGCCTGCAGCAAGCAAAAACTCATATGCAGTTCAACAGCTGCACATTGTTTTAAAGATGAACAGAAACAGACAAAATGCATTTTGTGTTATTTTAATATCTACATATATAAATATATCTAGTAGGTAAAGGAAATCGAAATCCAAAGCACCAGCAGACTGCCAAAAGAAAAAAAAAGTGCTATTGCTGCTGGCTCCAAAGAGAATGGTTTGTGTACAGTCTTCCAGGACCTATAAAAGATAGTGGTAGAAAGCAAAAGGAGCGGAGGAAAAAAACTATAAAAGAAGAAAATTAGCATATAAATTGAAACCACATACAGGATCCCATATGTACAGCACATATTCCAGCTCACGGTACGTATCTGCCCTGTAACTCACAACTTCAAGTCAATACTCTCCATTGTCAGGGTTCTCTCTCAGAGATGGCATAGCTGATCTAAACAGTGGAATTCTGCACCAGCGTCACTGGTACATCCGGGGACAGCAACCAACCGCTAGACCAAGGTCTGCCGACCTCAGATGCAGCACTTTTGGCTCTGCTGCTGCCTCCTAGAGCCAGTGGCAAACCCACTGCCATGGGTGCTTCTGGACCACTCCGCTGCAGCATTCAGGCACTGCTGCAACCAGCTCAAGAACCGGGCTGTGGGCACCAGAAGTGAAAGGAGATCTCAAAATATGTGTAAGGAGAAAATTTTTGAGAGAGATGCTTCAGGTGCTTGGAGTGGTTTGGAATGAAGCGACAGCTTAGCAGGCTTCCTAGCAGATACGGAGGCATCACAATCCAACGCTGATAGTGTGAGCACAGTAAGCAGAGGTAAACGCATTAACTAGTGCCACAAAGTTGGTGCACATAAATTAAAGCTCATCAAGCCCTGTGGAGCAGGCATCAGTTTGTCATAACTTAATCCACCCAGAAGATGAACATACAGCAACTCTGCCCATTTTACTGCCAGAAAAGATCATTCCAACAGAAGTTTAATATGCTCTAGCTAAGCCCCAGCAACTTCACAATTTTAGTGAATTTTTATCAATTTTTTTGGTTCTTCAAATAAACAACTCCCAAGTGTTGGTATAGTAGCCTTAAGATTTCTTTAACGTGTACATAAATCAACATATTTCAGGGCAAAGAGAATCTGTTCAGGGTTTCAGATTGGAATTACTTTACGTCTGCTATTAGCTTTCATGTACTTACAACTGGGACATTTGGTTTTGGCCTTTTCCAGGGCAGAAAAACCAACTAATGGGAAAACAGATGTTAACTGATATGATCAAGCACTTATTCCCGACACGCAGTAACTGCACCACCTCATTTACATATAGTGCAACCCAGCTCCCCCTGTGATCCGCAGAAATGCGGTGCAATAAAGGCTCATGCTCCACAGCTGTGTTTCTTCAAGGAAGAGGAGAAGGATCAAGAATGTGAACACGCAGAATTCCTGTTGGTAGACAGGCAACAAAAACAAGATTGTGCAGTCTGTGAATTCAGACTGATAACCTAAGTTTTTTGCAACCACTTTTCCTCTCTTTGCACCACCAAAATTAAATGAACTTGAACACAGCTATAAATGGGCTTCTACAAAAACAGGATCTGTTCTCTTTAAGTGCACGTAGCTCTAACATCTTGCAGTACATGGAATCTGCAGCCTCTACGCTTTAAGGGACATTAATTCAAATGAATACAGTAGCACACCACTACTATATATTACACTCTGTTTTTACAGATGTACATAGTTTTCAAATTCAAAGATAAAACAATGCAAACCTAGGCAGGAGAATTAGGCATACAGGCAAAGTCTATGTACAGGTATGAAATATAAAGCAGGAATGGCATGCTGACAGGACTTTTGTATTCTCTAGGGAAAACTAACATTATAAGAGGGTAGAGTGTGCGGCTTGAGAACATCTGAATGGCTGAGCACAGTTTCCTGTTTACGTAAATTAATAGATTAGTCCTTTCCAAGGTTTGGGTTCAGTAAGTGACGTGTAAATTCCATGTGACTCACAAATCCTTTGCAAATGACCAAAGAACACAGCATATTCCATCCCAGATCAGAAGTTGAGTCCAGCATTTTCGTGTAATGGTGATTTCTGGGAAGGAGGACAGAAACCCTCAGACACTGCAATTTTTTCTTCTATCCACCCTTATAAAGACATGTGGGACTGGTCTGCCTTGGCAACTTTGCTTTGCAGGAACAAGCCTGGGAAAACGCACACCAGACGGAAACACATAGTTCTTACGGACCATCCTAAGAAACACGCAGTATCTTCTCAGTCTGAAGGCAACGTCCCTGCCATATATCACTTATTTCTCCTGCAGAATGGTGAATGCTCTTATCCGCTCCATTCCCAGTGCAGGGGTTGAATAAAAGTGGGAGGACTGTACCAATGGCAAATAGTCTGTGCTTGTTCCAACTGCAAGATGGTGAGAAAGATGCGAAGCAAACTCTTATCATGTTGGGAATTCTGTCTAGGGTCTGTACTCTTCGAGGAAAATACTCATATCCACCTCCACTGAAATTTTAAGCCTCATGCATGCCACAAAAAAAAAGTTAGATTAAAAAAGCCTCATGGCTTCCTCTTCCATTGAGGCCAAGCACTATTTACTATAAACAGGGACTCTTTGATGATTGCCCCGCTCCCAGAGTGGAAAAGGCATGCTCCCAGCAAGGACAGGCATCACACTCACTAAACACTAATTGGAGGAATCCTCTGCTGGCTGCTTTAGCTGGCCTTGCAACCTCTTCGCACGCAGTCCAAACACTTCTTGCAGGAAAGCTGGCAAAAGCCCCAGAGAATTACAAAATGATGAATTTTGCTTGGACAAGAGAGATTGCCAGAGTTAATTATGAACCATTATTTAGACATATTGGTGAGGAAGACATAACAATCCTCAATACTTATTATCAGGCCTGCCAAATTCAAGTCTCTGGGTACAACACTGCACGTAGACCAAGAAATTTCTTCAGAAATTGGCATTGATGAAATTTTATGAATAAGCAAAACATCCCATTAGCAAGGGGTCTATGAACATCCATTACCCGGAGCAGCAACAAAAGCATGGAACGGAGCAGCCCACATCGTCACTTCTTGCCCTGTCCCAATGACACAGATCGTGAGAAACAGATTTTCAGCCACAAAAAGACCCAAAAATGTTGATAGCTTGGGAATAAACTCAAATTTTGCACTGTTAACTACAGGGACCTGGGAAATGATTTTGCATACTGCCAAGAAATTAAACCAAATTTAATTTCCCGTCTTGGGCTTTTTGTGTCTTCTTGACTTCTTGCAAATCAGTCAATATGCCAAGAAAATATCTTAAAAATATCACAACGAACACAAAACCCATTCTGCTAAAGGAAATGGTGAGTTAGAAAAAGAAAATATTTTCTCCAGCGTCTGAAAAGTTTTGGTGCCAACTAATAGAAGATGGGAGAAGCAGTATAATAAGAAACTAAGAAAGGTTAATACATGGAGAGTGACAGGATATTTGGACAATATAATACAGAAAAGCTACTGAGAACTGCATTAACAGCAAAGATCCGAGCCAGTCCTATCAGCAAGAACGGGGGGTATTAATGGGACTGTGGAGAAATACACTATGTTTTTCATACTTATATGATGAGTAAAATGAAGTCTGTGCTCACTGGGTCAAAGACAGACACCGAGTTTGCAGGGATGTCCTCAGGGAGGATGCTAGAGAAAGACATATCAGCAGTGTACGTTAGCCTGCTGATTGCTTGTGAAGCTCCAAGGGTGCTCAGTTGCAATAACATAACAAATATTTTCAGTATACTGAGACTCTGAAAAAAAAAGCTCAATATCTGTTTTCAAAGGTGTCCTGTAACTGCTTCTTATGAAACTGTGTAAGAGTAAGGCAAACAAGTAGCGATGTTTTCCAGAATATACTTCCGACTTCTACCAAAGCGCTGCTCAGGGATTTCCTGAAGCAGAGGTGATGACTGGGTACTTACCAGTCCTCAACCAATTCTTCTTCCATGAACTGCCTTGAAAGGAGACCGGTATATGGTAGCCCCTATCCCACTCAGGCAGTCCAAGAACACAATGCCATTTAGTTCCCGTACTGCTGTACCAACCGTCCTATCTTCCAGAGGCTCGGATGAGAAAAAGTTTTGTGGAAATGCTCCGTATCACTGTGACTCACTAGCTGTTCCTCTCTAAATGCTCTTGTGTAATAGTGCTGCATTTCATAGCCTTGCTTTATATTATTTGGAATTATGAGTCGTACTTCCTCCAAACTGACTGCAAAGATTCCCTCTGTTTGTTTAGTCTGAATTCAAGGTTAAGCTCCGATTTGAATACAAGATTTGCAAGTTACAATTCAAGGTGACATAACGCTATAGTTGATGAAAAGTGACAGACTGCAAAATTAGTGGTTTATCCTACACAACTGGAGTCTCTTCTATCCCACTGAAGTCTTTTTTCCAGCACCATGAAGTTCAAGCAATTCATACTGAGAGAAAAGAACTCATTTCACAACTTTATCACTGTTGTTATGATACCAGCAGGGGGTTCTTTTAAAGCCTACCCTGGCAAGAGCATGACTCCCTAAGATTCTCTCCCTGCACTTCAAACGAAACAGCTCAGGCTGTTGTGGTTGCAAAGAAATGTTTGAACTTCAGTGCAATCTTAGGAGCTCAGAGAAGGCGGCAGATATAAACCCAAACATGATGAGAAATTAAACAACAAACCTAAAGATTTTTAACCACATCTCATTTTCTGAGCAATTGGATTTGGTGCATGAACCTCCCTCTGTACTCTAAGGATTCTCCATGTGCTTCCCAAAGTTGCGCCTACAGCTTATGCAGGCTAACACTGAGTAAGTTTAAAATAGGTTCCTTGGATGTTCATTTCACCATGAAGCTCAGCACACCTGCTCTGTGTTTTGGGGGGGTTGCAGCCTCTCCATCAAGCTCTTGCCTCCTCAGGAATACTGTTACCAGTACTAAACTCAGCTTCAAGCTAGTGCATGGAGTCTACACAAGCTGTAGTCACACCTTTGACTTGAGGGTAATACACCTGAATTGGTGTCCAGGGGGACTCTAGGTTGGATTTATCAGCTCACAGCTTCCATCCGCTGCCTTCTGTGGTTCCAGGGTAAAACAGAAACATCTTTTTGATTGTCATGCCTCTGTACATCAAGCCAAGTTACAAAATAAATTCACATGTATTCTGAAATTCATGTTGTAGTTTGCATCCAACTTCCATATATTCATGCTTGTTTATATGAAATCCTTTCATAATTAAAGGCTTTACATAGGACTGGAGTCTAGAAGTGGTAAAAGCTGCTTTAGGAAATTGGTATTTGTTTACATTTGATTCAGAACTTTTTTTCAAAAGCTTCTCTGAATTATTATCAACAGCTTTTAGACAATGTTGAAAATATATACATCATTTCACAAGTAATATGAAGAACATTTTCTGTCCTGAAAACTTAATGACAGACTGAGCTAAGTTGGAGTCAGATTTTCACAATCAGCTTCTCAATTTGAGAATATGGAATGGCAATATGCACTCATTTGCACAAAATGGCTTAGAAATCAGCTAAATACATGTTTAGCAGACATTTATCTGAAGATCTTTGCATGTACACAACTTATTTATGGCAACTGATCACAAAAAGGCGGGGAGGGAGTTTGAACATAAAAAGCTTCAAACATCCATTGTTATAAAACCGTTCTACGGCTGTTCTGGGCAAAATCAGATGCACATTTACCAGCTCCATTTCACACCCAACTCTGGGAATTGACCTTACCCATCCCTCTTAATTTGTTTTTGGCTTATGACGTGGCAAACTCTTAGCCTGTTGCTTACTTTCACAAACACTGACATACTTCCCTCAGTGCTGCGTTCAGGCCTCAGCAGCTTCCAGCCACGTCTGAGCACATTGACAAACACTACTGTGAAACTCCCTCAGATGTTTCAAGGTAGCTGCCTGAGGAAATACTCCAGCCATGAGATGGTTTTTTAGATCATATTACATCGCTGCCACATCGTTTATTTTATTTGCCTCCCTCCTCTAGATACACTGTGGCTTGGCAGAAGAAGACTCTGTCCAGCTCCTGTTCTCACTCTAGGCTTTTACCTTCCACACGTGCCCCTAAAAACAAAGGCATCTTTTTCCTCATTATAATTCCCATGTATCTGAACACACATCAGTGCCCCCTCACTGACTGGACAGCCTAAACTCAGGAAGACGATGGTGGAACTGCAATAGGCTACATCCATCCAGCTCTTCAAGACATGCAGAAAACTTGCATCCCACCTGCAGGCCAGGCCAGCAGGAAAAGCCACAAAATGCTCAACAATTAAGACAGCATTTAAAGAAAAAAACCACACACACACATCTCTTCGTGAACTATCCACATTGTGACGGAAATTGCTCTATTTTTTGTAATATATGGTTTTCTTTAGGTACACATATTTACAAGGCCGGATGTTGAAATCAAGGCTGGGTTGGGAGCTCACTGGTTTTTTTTGTCCTGGGGAAAAGTGAAATGTCATTGAAGCAAGTGAGCTGCCAACAAGTGGATGCCACAAGCCAGAGATGGCATTAAACGGAATTTCCACAAATTGTGCAAACTTGGTTCTTCACAAAGTAACCTCACAGACGGCACACCACCAGCTGTACTCAGGTCCTGTGACAGCTGCAGGTGCTTCCCCACGTGCAGAACAGGACCCGGCAGGCACGGCTGCTAGGCCGGCCCTCTTCGAGGAAACCACGCTGCCAGAACCACGTCAGCTGCATACAAAATGCCATCCTTCACATTAGGAAAAGATCCTCAGTCTGACAGGGCATGCCCAAACTCATACTGCCACAGACTCTTGAAAAGTATAAAAGGATATATCATACAACAACTATTCAGTCAAACAGATTTCGTTTGGGCATATACCAGCAGACAAGGGCAGCGTTCAGCATCTCACAGCTGCTCTCTGCATCCACTCCCGCAGTCCACAGTTCACATGGAGGTGTTTCCATGGGATGTCAAGGGAAAACGGTGTTTGGAAAGGGAAGTCTAGTCTCCAGTTTTGCCACTCAAAAGCCTGCTCAGCCCTTCTGAAGGGGAATGTAATGTTCATACGGTTGCTGCATAGGAGAGGATGAGGAAATATTTCTTATATTTTTCTGAAGACCTTCTGGTGCAACCTTCTGAACCTACCAGGAGGAAGAGGAGTTCTCTCACCCACCTTCCCCAGATGTAAGCACTGACACTCCTACCAGTTAGCGCTTTGGTTTAAGTGCCAGCATATCATCATCACCTAAAAGCTCTTAGTTACATGAGCTGCAGCCTAAGCAACCTGGATTATCTGTCCGGACTCAGATATGACTTGTGATCCCTGACAGTTCCTATTCATTTACATGAAGAATCTGTAAGAAAAGAAAAAAAAAATCATCTGCCTTAGGAACCAGCCAAAAAACCAAGGCAGGCAGTACCCCCATTTATCTGGAGAAGCTGACAACAACTCCTGACATGTAAAGCTGGACCTTCTAATCCAGCCAATTTGTAAAACTACAGGAATTCATTCCAATGCTACACAGCAAGCACACTCCAGCAGAAAATCAATTCCAATGAGGAAAGGACTGTGGAAAGCACAGAATACTTATTTAAGTGTTTGGTGAAGGCTGAGGTGGTTATTAATTTTTGTTTTACCATTATTATCAGTATATTTCTGATGTATGCATCTAAAATTTCCAGGGATGCGGTGGTCAGATGACACAGAAATAAGCTGCTTGCTCACAGGTTCACTGCTTTGAGTACCTTTGCAAACCTCTTCAAAACAGTTCAGAGATCCCAATGGATGATGGACTGCACAGAGAAAAAGGCTTGTCCGATGCATTCACAAAACCACATCATTCTTCTAGACACAAAGCCTAACTCTCAGTTACCCTGCAGCTCCTTTCTATCCACTGTAAATGGTTTGCAATGGCAACACTTATTAGTATAAAAAAAGGCTTTCTATGTCTCATTGATGTGATAGAACCAAGTACTAAGCCATTCCATTCTCCCACCATTAATTTAGGTTTTGCTGCTTAATGCACCACTATTTCTGAGCACTCCAAATTTTACGAGCGTATTTTAGGCTTAAAACAGGACAGATCAGAATCTCAGATCCCCAAACCCCACATCTCGAAGGCAATCAAAATCCTAAGTCAGACTGGATTCCTATCTTGAGCTCACTATGTAAAGCAAAACACTTATATTCAAAAGCAGATAGCTTTTTCCACCTCGTTAAGTATTTAAGCAACGTATTACAGTGGGAAGTTGTGCGTATAGCCCATCTACTGCAAGCAAAAGAGGACTCTGGAAAGAATCCTAGCATATCCCAAAAATTTGCCGGTAGGCTGAGAAGCGCTGCTGTCCATCAATGGGACCCGAAAAAGCACAGCTCCGGGACACCTGGCAGATGCCTACGCCAGGGAGGAACTCCTGTTGCATGGATCGTGCTCCCAGGGTCCAGCACGGAGCCCGAGACATTTTGGCAGACCATGGCAGGAGCATACCCTGTAGGTCACACTGAAGGAACTCTTCTATAATCATTACTGATTATTCAAATTACAGCAGTACTTTGAGGAACTGAGTACCAGAATGCTTGCTCCTCCTGTTCCCAAGATACAATACAGAAGGAACCTAATAGACTCCCAGACCTAAAATCAATCTCTAATTCTTAATTGAAGTATTTGAAACCTATTGTCTTTTTAACTCTAAGAAACTGTACACTTATTCACCTGGTTTTATCAGAAGCCTCACAAGATCCAAGTTTCAGTTCCTGTTTTTAAACATATATGATCATCTTCATAGAGTGGGCTTTTTTTAAAAACAAAAAAGATAAAAAATCAAACTTTTAGCCCTCACCATAAGTAAACAAAAACTTGAAAATAGAAAAAAAAGTGCATATTCAGGGTCAAGAAACAAAAAGTGAATGTGAGTAACAAAAATCATTCTTAAAAAATGATCTTTTTCACATGATCCTGTAATTGGGGGTGGTACTGAGTCAGAAAGCTTTAAATTGGCTTTATGGCAACACATCTTCCAGAAGGATTTAAACAAAGCCAAACTGAGCAGAAAGCCTCGGTGTTCAGCTCAAGAGCTTTCTGGATCAAAGGTTACAGAAAATATCACAAGGCCACATGAGTATTTATACTTTGACATGCAGAAACTCTCCTACACCAGGTTCTGCCCAAATTCTCTGCAAAATAACTTCAAAGTAATGATATCTATAAAATGTGTTCTTAATGCAATGATATGGCAGATTTTTCCAGTTTTTCAAAGGGACTAGTGACCTTCACACTGTGCCAGAAAAGCAGAGAAATCTTAATCTTTCCATTTGTTTTGCAACCCAGAAATGACTGTTTAGGACTATTTTTTTCTTTTATGCTTTGCTTGAAGTGCTGGAATATCTTACGCACTTGAAATTGGCTCCTGCCTATGATACTTGCTACCCTATCCAAATCACACACTTTAAAAGAATATTTAATTAGAGGTGAAATAATACCAGCACAACATGATAAGCTTATTTAACAACACCCATTTCTGTTGCAATTTTGATCAGTTATTTTTCACACTTGTTTGGTGACAATGTTATGACAAAGAAGTCTATCAGATATACCCGCAGAGAAGCACAGCAACCTGTAAGCACTGCAAGCACTGAGAACAACATCAAACATCCTGTTTATAGCACTAAGTATATATATTTTATGGAGCCTAAACAGCAAAGTATCATTTCTCCCACATCCTTCCCTATAAAGCGTTACGAGCAGCATGTCTGTCTAGAAGTGGAACACACATTACAGCAGCTTATCTTAAATTCAAGCTTTCAACCCTAAGGGTAAATAGTCAGCATGAGGGTTTAAGAATAAACCTCAGTGAAACACATGGAAGATTTACCACAAACTATTTGAAAAAACAATAAAAGGAAAAAAAAGCACTGTGACAAAAATGATTTAGGTCACTGTGATAACTCATTGTGTATGCTCTAGTGTTTGCAATGCCACTCATTATATTATATCTAAACAGTAACACGTATATCGTATATTATAAGCTTACATCACAATTCTGATACATGTACTTCACAAACACTTTTATATTCAACAAACACCTTTATACTGATACAACAACATTTACTTTTTACCCTCTCAATGCGAATGCTTCTCAGGAAGGCTGTCCCTAATTCTCATCTTATATCTGGAACACATTTTTATATATTGCTTTTGCTGAACTGCCTTATGCTGGAACAGTTTGTGTTACATAGTCAGCCTCCGACAATTTTTTAATGCTGTTTTGTTAGCCCTTGAGAGTTTCTCAAGAGGATTTGAAAGAAAATGGAAAGCCTATATTCTGTTTTATAAACCACTTAGATACACTGAGAAATGCAAGCCTGGGCCACTGTTAGACAGCAGTGAGAAAACCACATGACAATGTCACACTTTTAATTCAAGAACATTTTATTTTTCAAAACTGGAACACACAAAATACTGGCAATGACCAATTAAGACGGACAGCGGGTCAAGTCCTGACCAGATCTCAGCACACTTCTGAAACCCATCTGACAGTTCTTTGTATCATTCTAAGACTAAAATACCAGCAAACCATTCAAACTCTGAAATTCACAATATACAACAAAGATTTTCAAAGGACTTACTGTCCCAAAGGGACATATAAAAAAAACAATTGGCGAGCGAAATCAGATCATGGATAAGACTTCGAAAGAAGAAGTTTCCGTGGCACGCTGCACTCTTTCTTGCAGCAGACAGAAAGTGTTGATGTACACTCCAAACAAGATACGCACAGATTTGATCCGTAGTTCACGTATCACCAAGGAGCTGTCTCTTCACGGCGGCACGGCTGACAGTATCATCCTCCCTAGTCAAATCAAACCAAGCATATTGCAAATATAGCTAAGAATTATCTTTAAAGCCTGTGCTGGCTACATAAGCCAAGAGCACTGACCATAGGCCCTGCTGCACTTCTAAATCTGTACGTTTGATTCAAAGTCACACCTTGCCATTAATCTGCTTACTAGAGCCAAATCCTATGTCACACTAGTGACATCCCCACTGGTCTCAACAGGGTTAAATCAGCCTTAGAGAAGACATCTTTTTCTGTTTCCTTAAGAGCCAGCAGACGTGTCTCTTTTCTCTCCTGTCATCTCTAGCAGTGATGAATGAAACCACAACGGTTTCAAACCACTCCGTGAAATGAGGCGCGCAGCCCTTTGACACAGAAAAGGGCAAACACCTTTCAGAGCTTTTAATTCTTTTATACCTTCTGTTTGTTGACCACTCCAAATGCTCTCATTCCTCAGTACCAGTTCCATCTTATCTAAGTGGATTTTAAGACCAATGGTTTTCATCACATCTTTACCTTTCATACCAGGAGAGCCAGAGGACCATGTCGCAGCGCCACCTGAAAAGGCACCTTACTGCTAATGAGAGAATATTGGTGAGCTAACATACTCCCCTCTGCTTTCCAGTCCCATTTCCAATCAGCTCCAAAAAACTCTAGAGGATCTCCAGAGAGATGACCGTCTTCAGGAAGAGAACAAACTTTGTTCCATGTTTTTTCCATTAACATCCATGGGATTTCAGAGTGCTTCACACTTCCTAAAATCAGGTCCAACGTCAACGTTCATACATTTGGAGACTAAGGAAATTCCTCCAGCCTGTTCCATGCTACCCAAGTGTTGTGCTAAGAGGTTAGCAATACACTTAAAGTCACAAATCTGGGCAACAATCCTTCAGAAGCTCTACGATTAGTTTTGACAGCTTGCTCTTAAAAAAGCAGGTACATACTGGTAAAGCAGCTGCAAAAAGAGAGTTGATCAGAAAAATGCTCTGCAAAAATTTACTGTAACTTTCAGCTGTTATCCAAAAAACTCTAGTAAATGAGCAAATGAACTACAAAAGATTACTCTTCTCTCTCCCTTCTTTTGCACTAAAATTTCTAATTATCCCCAGCCCAAGATTCAGCCTCCTAATTAGGAACTAAATCTCTTGGCTTGAAAGGACACCAGCCAGTAATTATTACTGCATGTTCATTTTCATTCTCTGCTGCTTTCCATGATGTTTGTCAACACATCCTTTGCCTTTGGATATTTATTCTTTCCTACTTTCTTAATGCTGATTTACGTGTAAGGAGAACGGAAGCCACTTTTACTTAACTTTCTTTCTTTTTGACTCTTGCAATGTAAAATATCTGCGAAATCACCATAGTGCTGGAAAGAGCAGGTTTCAGTTACTACTGTTACTGAATGAGCAGGAAGCTCATAATGACTTGTGGCTTCACGTCTATGAGACAGAACTCAGTCTTCCTATTTGCCAGCCTTTCTAAACAGACATGAGATCGTAAAATGGGCCCTTAGGCTCTTTATGTTCATGTAATAATTTCACTGACCACAGCAGAGTTACTGCCTACTTTTGTTAGTGCATGGCAGGGAGATGTACTTTTTAATGTCGTTGCCCTTAAATACTGAAGAATGTTTCCAGATTAAAATTTTGAGACAAATATATGCATCGCAAAGGGACTTTTCAGCTAAATTATTCCATTTGCTTGAGAAATTTACATTAAGAGAAATTATTGACAAAATTAAATCCTACGCCGTTTGTAATCTCTGCAGTCAAAACCGACATTTGATTGTAGAAACCAGTAGAACTACTACAAAGATTTCTACGCTAGGTGAATAAACTATGCTTCCTTCCAAGCAGTATAACTGCAACACAAAACTCTGGCTTTGTCCTAGCCCTGCCGCTGACCCATCTATGCAAGTACCACAGGTTGCTCATTTTTAAAATGGATATGGAAAAAGGGGCAGCCTCGCGTGGGTACTGCAAGGAAAGGGATCATATAACATGACCACCTGCACTGGCAGCAGAAGGCATGCAGCTGCCCGGGAGCCTCATTCCATTCACTGTTCTTAAGAGCAATGAATCCACATAATGCTCTTTGAGGCCTTCAAATGAAAAACATTATTTAATTGAAGCTCTTTTTATAGAGCAGTTTGCATCAGTTCACTATGGGGCACAAAGGGGAAGGAAATAATTTCTGGAAACTTTAATAAGAATATACTGATCTGACTAATGTTCTTACTATTTTAACTTTATACTGACTCACCTTGTTCAAAGCAGACCGATAAAACGTATTCTACTGCAGTGGAAAAGTGCAGGTGTACAAAAACTGTAACTACAAAGTTTAAGTTGTTTTTTCTTTTAAAAAAAAAAAAAAGCAGAGAGATATCTGCAGCCTATCATTACTACAGGCATCACTTCCAACCCATTCACAAGCCTTTTCTATCATCTGTAGTTTTCCATTAAGTTCCACCTCAGTAAGTTGAGCTACGCAGAGAATTTAAAATTTAGAGAAAGTGGTAAACACTGTCCTTTAGCTGCTTTCCTATACCAGAGCCAACTTCAGTTTTGGCTAATCCAGTTTGAGAAGTTCGTGCAGTTTACAAGCGAACTTCCTTTGCGCACAGCAAAGCTGAGCTCCAAGCGCCAGGCTGGAGGACGTCAGCAGATATGAGAGTACATTCTGTGCAGTGCAAGTAATCTGCATGTACTGGATGTCAGCCTTGTGATATGCAGTATTTGGCCCTAACAGCTAGGAAAAATATCTTGAGAAGAAAGCCTTAGCAGGTAATGCTGGAGGTGGTGATATCTCAGTTTGTGACTCTTACGGATAGATTATTATTACAACTGGATTACAAATAAGCATAAAGAAAAAGCATGGGTTTTTTTTTCTTTTTTTTTCTTTTGGAGAAGGATCAAAGGAGGAGGAACCAGAAGGAGAAACTGCCTGCAAATCGCAGTGCAACAGGAGAGGGGGAAAAAAAAGAAAAAAAGAAAACCACACACAAAGCCAAGAAACAAATGGCTAACTGGAGAGAGAATAATCCTGCCCTCTTTCATCATTCTCTCCTAAGTTTCAGGCAGACTTTCTCTTCAGTTGTAAAGTGACAGAGCAGTGAAGAAAGAGATGGTACATTTGTAGTCATGATGGGAGCAACAGAATATATCAAAACAGCTGTAGGCACAAATGCACTAGCTGGGACAGTAAGCCCGTTGCCTAAGTGTATGACCACAACTGTCTGCCCTAACTATAAATCAGCCTCTTAACAAAATGGTTTTTCAGTTCCCATGCTCCTCTGATGCTCCTGGGTCTCCCATTTTTTTCATACATATCTGCAGGGTATGCAGATACATTTAAGGTGCAACTGGTTCTCGTCTGCCCATGGCTTTGACAGCGGGAGGCATCATCATCACCAAAGAGGTAAATCTTGCTTCTGAAAGCCAAAAGGCAAAATACACCAAGAGAAGAGAGGAGAAAAAATTCCAGCACGGATCTCCAGCGATGCTCTGCTGCTGGTGCCTCCCGTGCAAGTCACTGAGCCGGGGCTCTTCTGCTCCTTGCGCTAATAGCACAGACGCTCCATGAGGCCCCAGGCGACGGGAGGGACATGGATTTGGCAGTGCCTCATTGTGGTCTTTTTAATATCGTTTATTTAAAGCCTTTCGGAAATCTACTTTCAAACTACAGCAGAGCAGAAGAAGGGTAATTAAAAATAAAAGGAAGTTTTCATCTGTTTCAGCACGATCAAAGGAGAAGGTAAAGGAGCGTGCGAGTCCTAAGGGACCCATGTTCCCCGCTGCTGCACAGTCAGCTATTGTCATAAAGCAAGGATCTGTATTTTCTTCAGGCAGTTTTGCTTAACAGGATATTCTAAGATGCAACATCTCATTTTCATGAGGGGCCTCAGGGGACAGAGTAAAAACACCCATCATGACCAAAGTAAAGAGCATTTAAATATCAAAGTAAGAGGGAAAAAAAGGTAGAGCAGAAAGCTTTGTCCAGCTAGAGAGATTAATGAACGATGACCCAGGTTCATTTACCATCAGCTAACTGAACTTTCTTAGTATAAGCACGGCTTGGGATAAATTGGGACATTTATTCCAGATGACAGGACTAGAGTAAACAAATAGATGCTTTTTAATTTCTCCTTTTACTTACGGGGCCATAAAAACTCAATGGCAAAGACGCTGCACAGAGGAAGACATAGAAGATTTAGATTAGCACAAAAAAATACAACATTGCTACCTGAGCAAAGGTTTGCCTTAAGAACAGAACAGAAGCCTTTTAAGTCCAGAAGGGCTCATCCTTAGAGAAAAGCACAGACTCTTACCCTGCACGCTAGATTCCCCCATGCACATCTCTGCTCACCTCGTTTCTGCCCGCATGCCGGAGTCCTGAGCACTCCTTAACTTCCCCTCTCCACAAAAGTGGCAATGGTGTGAAATCCTCCCACATCTTATGAGGAAAACAGAATAAACGCCGTCCAACCCTAATTAAAATAAAACTGAAACACTCAATTGTCTAAGTAGGCTCTTCAAATTCCTATTTAAGCTTTTAAAATCAGGTCATTTTTAAGTGCTGCATGAATACCCAACTTGCTTCCGTTTCATTGAACTTGTGGAGCTGGATTAGCCATTAGATTTACTGTAGCTACCACTATCAGTCCGAGAGGACTACAGACCTCATGTCACATTTGAAGCAGCACTTTGAATTAAAAGACAATTAAAGAAGAGATTAATAATACATAGGATACTTCATCCCTGAGTAAAGTAATGCCACCCTATCTCAGTCAGCAAAGCATACACCAAGCAAAAGAGTTATCTGTATGCTGTGCATATCTAAGGAGGATCTCCAGAATATCTCAGAAAGCTCTATCCCATCATCATTTAAGAACAAGAAAATTAAACAGTGTGGTGACATGTATATAACATGGACACAGAGCATCAAGTTGCATCTTCTATAGGAACTGTTCCCCTTACTAAGGATAAAGTCTACTTTAAACACATGGTCTCATGAGTTACATAAATTTTTCATAAAACTTTTTTTTCATCTTACTTTTTATTGTTGTTATTTAAACCTTAGAAATCACAGTTTTTCAAAAACATTTCCCTAGCTCGGAAAAAAAGTCAAAAGCCTTAGGAGTCTATTGTGTACTATACTCTCCTTGCAGCCAACTCTTTTGAAGGTTTTTTTTAATTACAAAAGGAAAATGGCCTTCAGAAGGCACAGGAGTGGCTCAGCAAATTACTACCTAGAGCACAGCATAAAACCCAATGCTGACAAGGGGGACGCTCAGAATTTCGGTCCTGAGGTCAGAAATACCAGCTGTAATGAAAGATGGTTGTATTTCAGAGTGCCAAGTGACAGCTGTGGTCCAGAGCTTTGCATCAGACGTGCAGGAAGACAGACTCCAAAACAGGAAAAACTAGTGTATGCACATCTGGTAGAACAGCATCCAGTAATTTACTACGGGCATAATAGTTCCTTAGCTTTTAAGGCAAAATATAATTGGGCATGCTTGGCCAAGGTTTTAAAAGTCAGCTTCCAAGATGTACAAAAGAGAGGTATCATAAGAAACCTCTTCATGTATATGAAAGCTCTAAGTACCTACATCGTTCACTGTCTTGTTTTTGGACCTGGCCCAAAGCCTGGAGACGGCAGTGGGCTTCCTCACTGGACATCTGTGACCAAGGTCTGAAGAGCCACAGTAAAATTAGACAGAAGGACAGGAACTCAGTACTGAGCAATCCTTCAGATACATAGATTTAAATTCCAGTTGTCATACTGGAGGAGGGGGAAGAGCTCTACCATTCTGGAAGGACTAGAGCCAATGATAAATACTATTACTAAGAGTAATAATAATGCATGTGATTGATCCAGCAAAATTCTAGTCATCACAAAGATCAAAAAGAAAGTCGACAATGCAGTCTCTGGAACTTAACAGTGTAACTTTTGCTTTTTAGATATATTTCTTCTGATCATTTCTGATGATGACCAGATGTATGAAGCCCCTCTGATAAATGCAAACTGATTTTTTCAAATTAAAAGTAAAGTTTTTGTTCTAGATCCTACTCAGCATACATTTTGCATTAAGAAATGCTGCCAAATTTCATAACTTAATTTGAAAAAATGATCTTTCCTTAGTCTACAAATTGCTACATTCCAAGCACATCCTACACAGCCTGGCCAAACTAATGTAGTCTAATAAAGTATAAAAGATACTATTTTCACTTGTCCTGGAAAGTTGATGCAACAAGAATGAATGCTGCCTATGATGCTATTTCTAAATTATTATTATATTTCCAAATTATGCTACGAAACATGGACGTGAATAACTCAGTGCAACTAAACTCAATAGCACAGTATGTCTGCTTCTATTCCATGAAATCATCTTCTTAGGCACTGTTCTTTAACGTCAGAGTCTATTGTCCAACAGATCATTTGTAACTTAAGCATTTAATTGCAAGCTTGTCTCTTTTGCATTTTAAGTCTATACTGTTTCAAGGAGTTCTGCTCCAGTCTTTCCTCATCATGGTTTACATAGGTTGCATAATGCAACCTTATTAAAGATTACAATCTGCTGTAAAAGGCTTTCTTCTGCCTGGAACTACAGTGAGAACCGAACTAAGGCTGGCATCATTTCAACAATAAGTCAGACTATTTCCAGAAAGGCAAACTAAATAATTTTATGTCCTAATTACTTTGGATAAACTTGAATTTAGCCTTATGCCACCTCTCTACGTAGTATTTAGCCATGAACTGGAGACTCACTAACACACCCTGACCCACTTAATGGGAAGCTGAATCATAACTGATATCAAAAGAGATATCAGAGGAAAGCGTTAGTCAGTTCACAAAATTTCCCATCCTTTCCCATGTCTGCAAAAACTTCAGCTGACTCATTAAGAAATTCCTTCTAGAAATGAAATATGGAAGAGCAGCAACATCCTAATTAACAGACAAGGAAGCATATAACCAGAGGGAGAACCATTTTGTCTAGTGGGTGCACTGTTGGATTTGTCAAATTAACCAGGTAAAGCCTTCATACTCAAATGTGTCCCTGCATCATGCTGGGTTTTCTCGGTAGCACATACTATGAGTTTAAATAAACCTGCCCCACAATCAAGCCTTACTAATCTGCCTACCAAGGTAGAACAGCTTAAAGGACGTTCAAAGTCATCTCTTCATCTTATCTCTGGAGATTATAACCTCCTCTTATCAGTTCCAAGATTTTTTTAAAAACACTTTTGCTCCATTGCAGAAGAATGTATTTTAACCAGAAAGAGGCCAAGACTAGAACACTGCTTCCAAGTCCTTAACAACTCAGGTGGGGCGCCCATCCAAATCTGCTTTGGATGCAAGTCAGAGCCAAAGCTTCAGAAAAACTGTTTTCTTGTTCCAGTTCAAATATGGACAAAATCTCAAAATCTCTCTTGAGACAATGAACATACGCCTCAGATGAAATATGATTAAAAATACTGTTCTTCCTTCATCTCTTGGTTTAATTCTGAGTAGATGGTCCCACTTTTCCCTCTTGCAACATTACACCCAGCTCTGTTGGCAGTCCACGTGACACTGAACAAAAGCAATCTCCCTTTGCCAGCTACAGACTTTCCACCACTTTCTCCTGTTCCAACCCAGATTTAACACTTTAACAAAATATGCTTTAGTCCTTTCCATTTCCAAAGTCAGTTCCCACAGATTAATACATGTGGGTTTATGAATCAACACACAGGACGCTTGACTTGAGAAGTTCCTCCCTTTGCCCTCTCCTTCTGTGACCGCACTCCATATTCTCAACTACAGTAACTAAATTAGAATAGTTTCTCCTCATTAATCAACGCTTTAATCCATCCCACAGGAGACTAGCAGAGGATTCTTTTTCTGCAAAATCCTGCTGTTAAGGAAGACTGATCTACACTTACCACATGTTTAAAATCAGCAGCTTTGCCACCTCCTTTACCCTCATTTATTTTCACTTCCACCTCATAAATATACCCTCACCAAAAAAAATTCAAGAAAAAAAGAAGCCACCTCAGTGGCGCAGGGCTCCATGAAGGGTGACCGCCTTTCCCAACCAGCAGCTGTCTCAGAGTCTAAGCAGACCAGACCGCGGCCCGGGGATGTCGGACACCTCTCTGCAGCCCGCAGCAAGCTCCCCCAACACAAGCGAGCCAGCTTCTGGGAACGGGACAGGTAAAGAGGCACAGAGCTGAGTTATTCTTCACCCAAATATATTTGCTGTACTCAGAGGCGCTGCCAAGCGACTTGTTATTTGGGTGGTAGCTACCTTCTCCTTTAACGTTATAGGGAAAACGAGTTAGCCCAATTCCTGAGAAGCTTAAGAGTTCAGCATAAAATATAAGAAACACTTTTTTTCCTGCAACAATCTGCTCTTTGGCACAGCCTCAGAATACTTTACTGCCACGTCTTACTTTGAAATGGGAGGATGCCAAGAATGAGATAAGTGCAGACATCCATGACTGGGAAACACAAGTAAAAGGCCTTCTCCAGAGCCAATTACAGCCTTTAGCGGACAAGCACTTCAAAGGAAAAAAAAAAATCCCTCAAACTAAACAAACAAAGGAAAAGCAACAGTAAATTTGTCTCTCTGTATTCAACAAGCAGAAACACTGCGTTTACTTCTTTAGATTAAAAGGCTCTCCTTTTTTTCTTTTTTTAAATGAAAACCTCTAAAATATCCAGCCAAACCGAAATACAGCCTTTGTTTCTTCAGAACTTGAGAAGTCTGGCTCTACGACTCTCAAATATGAATGCCCAAATTACTACATTAAAGAAGAGATCGTTCTCTATCTGCTATTCTCAACTCAATGAATGGAAACCTAGATTACAGCAGACACTCACCATGAGATGGAACCGCTTTAGTGGCCAGATTTGTCTCCCGCCAACTCCATTTAGCTTTTGGTCTTCCTTAAAAGCCTGATAGCATTTTATCATGTAGTTTTATCATCAGTTTTTCCACTACTACATGTTGTAATCAAGATGAGGGAAAAACGTCAATGTGACTATAGTCATTTGAAACCCCACAGCTTGGCATTTTTCCTTTTGGAAACAGGAAGTGTTAACTTTAGCCAATTAGGCAAAACATAGTGTGAATACCTCATAAAACATCAAGAGTGAAAAAAAAAAAGAAGAGTGAAATTAAATAAGCCACAGCAAGTAACTGACCACTTAGATCCAGCCTCATACACAACTAAGACTATCCAGGATCCCAAACTGATCCATTCCGCACCCACCACTCTTGCCTGGTTACCTCGTCCAGGTAGTAAAGCCAGTAGTTAGCCAAGAAAAAAACAAAGAAAGGAGAAGACCAAAAGGCACAATTGCAGGAGCAATTTCTTTTGCTAACACAGGATCATTTTGAACCTCTAGGGAAGATCTCAGAGAAGCAAGCAAGGAAACATCCATATAATAGGAAAACAACACCAAGGTTTCAAGTCACCCAAAAAAAAAGAAAAACAAAAAAAGGCAACTGAAAACAGCTCTGAAATCTCTAGCCTCTCTAACCTCAAGGAAGAAGATCACAAGTGAACGTGTTTCAACCCAGTCAGTCTTAATGAAACGGAAAATTACCTTTAAACAGCACTAGAAATGTAATTTAGCTGCTCTTCAGTTGCCTGATCAGTTCACATTGCCTGATGCTGGAGTTCTGGCCACTTCAAAGTTCTTGCTCCACATCCCTTTGTTAGCTAGAATACTGATGCTCATCACTGCTATCGCAAAGGAGATATAAATATATAAATAACTAAACAAACAAACAAACAAACAAACCAGCATTAAAACAACTCCAAAGACTTTTGAAAGGGGTTGGAAGACTCTTCAGGAAAGGCCAGTGACATCCAGCACACCTCCACTTCCTCCAGGCTCCAACGTGGACCTAACCAGAGCCAACAGCTCACAACTCAGGAACGCAAACCAGCTGTCCAGTGCTACATATTCAAAGTTTCAAAGTATTTACATATCAAAAGAGGCACTCAGTAGGACATGCAGACCACCCCTCCAGAGAGTTAGATATTTTACACTCACTGGAGGTCAAGCAGGTTAAGCCCAGAGGTCGCTTGCACGTGGAAGTTTTACTTCTCACCAGGTGCCTCGTACCTTTTTTAGTTCCCCACATAACTCTACTAAAATTTGCACTTTGGGCTGGATTATAGAGAGAGCAGATATATATGGAATAGTTCAGAAAATCCACCATAGCCTTTAGTATCACTGGAAGCTTCAAAATGCTATTTTTGTGAAAAGGTTGGTTTGGGTCTCAAGCACTTCATTAGACTGGATACAGGCATGGCTACAGGAGATTTTGTGGTTTGCGTCGTACAAGAGATCAAACATCAGGGTCATAAATTTTATTCATGAAATTAAAAATAAAAGGCAAAGGACCACAGCAATACTTCTGTGAACATGTGCAAAAATATTCATTGCTCACAACTTAAACTAAACTAACTTCAGCTGATCACCATGACCACTACAAACAAGCTAACAATCTGCAGACCTCTGCCAGCTGTTGTATCATACACACAGCCGTGGTAAAGTGGCAGGAGCACTGATGAGAGAGAGAATTCAAGACATGATTGAATGGGTTTTGTTGAAAGTTTCCACATACATGAGAATTTACCTTTGGCCTAAGACCAGGAACGAAAAATTGTCAGTCGAAAAAGAATGTTTGGGCCAAGGCTACGTACAGTTTGAAAAGGGGGCTTCTCGTGAGAGCTCTAGTATTGTGGTTAGTCTGGCATCTGCTATCACATGTTTTACATTTTCCTTTCCTAATGATATTAAGCTCCCTGTAAGTACTGAAAGTAAGAAAGATTTACTTATTTTACCCATTTCTCCCATATGCTCTAGAGATGTACTAGCACCGCTTGCCAACTTACTCCATTTTTAAAGTATTTTAGGCATCTTAAATGTACAATAATTTAAACTATTCAGTCCAAATTTCATTTAATCAATACTTATCTTCAGTTTCTGTGAGTTCCGTAAAAAGGAATTTTTTGTCTTTTGCAAAAGGTGGTACTTGGAATATCTTGAATATACAATATAATGTTACAAGTATAGCGAAACGTAACGATATCCACAGACTACTCCAGGAAACCTCTCTTTTCCAGTAGTTTCCATAAATCTTAATCCAGAAGCTAAGAAGATTTTTTAAATCTTTGACTTCTTTTCCAAAGAAAATGCAACACATACTTGGTAAGGTTACTATGCAGAGGACTAAAAGTAGGAAATACAGCAATTTGGGAATACACAATATTGCTGAATTGTAGCTTTTCTGCTCTTTTAAGACCTTCTCAGTCTCTCTTAATGTGTAATTATTCTGATAGCATGCTCAAAAAACCATTTAAGTAGTAGTGAGCCAAGGCAACCACAAATACAAAAAGAAAAACATGAACCTGAAGCTGGATAAAGACAATTATTGTTACGTTCACTTTAATCTGTTACTTTTCCACTTGTACTAGCCCAAGTAATTGAGCAATTCTCCATTTCAGAATTGATGGAAATGCTATTTTATGCAAGTAAAATAACGCTGCTGTAACTTATTGTTGAACTTAGCAGGGCAAACCTCCTTTGAGACAGCACTGCATTGCCATGTTAACTGATTATCTACAAAGGGGAAATGGAGAGGCTTTATCTACCTCTTCCCCAAACAGCTGATTTCTTTGGTCTGGGGAAGCTTAATAGGGGGAGATTAAAAATCCCTCACTGAGGAAGGAGTGCGTATATGCTGCATGGGAAGTACCTTCCCTTCATGAGCAAATAATCCCATCCGCGATGTCCCCAACTTCTTGCCCTTTTTACGTGGGAAGTCAGAACCAAAGCCCTGCGAGGCACTGCCGTTGCTGCCTGTTAGGAAGGTATGTGGGGAACTGCTGCTCCTCAGCAGCTCAGAGGGTAACAGTAAGAGCAAAACAGTTAACAAACCAATACGGGGACATGTGAGTCCTTCGGAAGAGGTAGTCTAACTGCCTTTACTCAGAAGCACTGAATGTAGTGGGTAATGCTACATTTAGCTCGAGACTCAATATGCAGAAGAGGTATAAATGAATTGAGACTGATCAAAGGAGGAGCAAATGCTTTAAAAGAGTTCATGGAAAGACGACTCTGTAGAATAGGCAACTTTTGTTACAAATCAGGGGCAAAGAAAGGGAATACTGAATCTCCGTCATTCCCTCAGCAACGACAGAACAGAACTTGCCCAGTCCTGCAAAGAGGATTTGGAGTTTATTGGACTATATCACAGTGAGCAAAAGATTCAGAAAACTAAAAAAACTGAGCAATATGTGTATTTACACACCTAGAATTTCAAGAGAACCAACTGTATTTTGAAAGGAAGAAAAGTCTATTCTCTTGCCTAAAACTGGATTTAAGGAACACAGGAAGCACAAAGCTTTGCGTTATTTGTACTAAATGCTCGGTTGGTTCAGAAGCAGAACACAAATTAATTATCTGAAAATTAATGTCTGAGAAGTGACTAGAAGGCTTTTATTTTTCCTAAAGGAGGTTTTTTATATGAACTATCTCATTTCCTGATTAGCAAAATAAAACTATGAAATTATTTTCACCCTGGCTACATCCCAGCTGGATCAAAGCACTGGCCCAAGAACATACTGTACCAGTTTAGTTGTTGAGAAAGTCCAGGAGAAATTCAAGCATCTACTTCTCATCTCTCCTGATAAAGATATCAACCCAGGAATGTAAACATAGGGCTGGATATGTAATATATGTCTAGGTACTTGCCTGGAGAGTTTTATACCTGTTTTATACAGTACCAGTTCTGCTTTTGGAGCACAGCCCGAGTCCAGTCCTAGATGACAAATCACCAACGTTCACAACTGTATCGCTTCTCTTCCCAGGTCTTATGGGGACAGGTTTGTTCCATTACCACAAATACTGTCACCTCTAATGAGGGCTGGAGGGCTACAGCTGACACAGGAGCTCACAAAACACAACTGGAGTTGTGCATGCATGTGGGTCAGCAGGCCAGTGAGCAGCAACATATGGGTCGGGTGCTCAAGTACAATTCCTCGCAGCTCAATGTCACTGCAGTATCTGTTTTCAATACACACAGAGGAAAGAATCCACACCCACATTTTCTCTGTGCACAGGGTCATTCCTGAAAGGCTTCTCCTGCTCCAAGCCATAAAGTCACAAATCAAGGCAAAATAAGCCATTAACCTATTTTTATTTTAACGTGGAGATATACCATTAGAGTAAGGGTTTAAGACCACGATGAGCACTCCTGGGTGAATCAGATCTCTTCTATCTCATGAAAGATAAATCCAACCACACACTGAGAGCCAAAATAAGACAGCAGTATTCCTTTCTCATGCCTCTTCTGTTTGGAACAAATAGAGCTATCCTTCAGGAAGGTGTCTGTATAAATACTACAATTAGCGAGAATTGATTAGTATCTTCCAAAGAGCAATGTTAAGATGGAGTTTTAAAAGAGATCAATACGCATTTCTTTATTAGTCACATTTTTGGCAGCTTGCCTATAACTTCAAATATATATTTCAGAAGTCCAGTTCAGCAGCCAAACCATATTACAGAAAAAGGAAGACAGTAAAAGCACATCTCATAGAATTATATTAGTGCACCCTGCTATCTACAAGACAAAGTTTTACAGTTAAGTCCGGCCAACCAAATTAATTCCACTTTACTGCTCACTGTAATACCATCCCTTGAACTCCCTCCTCGCTGACTAGGTCTTTCTATTCCCCTATCTCATTCTTTTATTTCATAAATGCTTGGCAAATGCATTGTCAGTTGGATTAGACCATACTTAACCTGAAAGGGGTTGACCATTTACCGGTTTTAAGGTAAGAAGCAACACAGCAGTGCAGAGCAGCAGTGAGAGATCTGGTGTCCATCACCGCCCAGAACAGGGCTATGTGCGTCCATGGTATGGCTCAAGAGAGCTGCACGTGATAAAAGTCAGGGAGACAGCCCAAAAACACACACTGCAGAACATCAGACAGAGAATCCACAAAAAAACAGCCTTAAAGAAAAAACTAGACTTTGAGTTAGGCATTGGGTGCACCAGCCTTTGAGTTGGGAGCAGGAATCTGTGTCCTGTTGCTTGATTTGAGTTCAGGGAACCAGGACTTCCTACATCCTTTGTAAACAAGCAGGATATATGGAAGATACCTGACTCATCACCTCTCCCTGACTTCGACTATCTGCAAGTTTTTGGCAAGTCTCACTCATGGCCAAAGAGGGAGTACGTGCAAATGCTTTAGAGTTTAAAATGTCATATTTTTATGCTGACAAGTTCAAGACACAAGAAGAGGTTGCTATGGAAACACACTGTATTGCCTGGAACATAAGGCAACATTTTACATTAAAAAAAGGAAAAAAAAAAAATTGGACCAACAGTTGCCAAATTAGGTTTTGGGTGGGGAAAAAATTAGTTTGTCATTTGTTCTCAGACAGAAACGTTTTACTTTAGAAACAATGAAGCTAAAAGTGATGAAAGCATTTACATTTTATTTTGGATTGCTTCCCTCTCCTCAGAGCAAAAAGTAATTTTATATGGAAAGACTTTCTTTTGCAGTCCATCTGCAGCAAATCCACCTCTGTATTACCATATGCTGGTGTCTCCATCTGATTGTCCTTTTATAATTAACAAAATTACTTTAATGGACAGACGTGTTCTTTGAAAAGTTAATCCTGTAACTATATTCCTCCACTGGCCAACGGAACTAATACAGGAATAAAATCGGTCAGAAATGTGCAAATTTGCATCCCTGAAGAGTCAAGTAGGTCTCAGTTGCTTGTAATAACTCTGCCCAGCCCCCTTCTATAACCTACCACTTTTGCAAGAGGATGACTGCCCCGATGGGGTATCACTGCGCAGCGGCATTCTTCCGTGGCAATCTCTTCTGCTTCGTTCTCCTTCCCTCTCAAAAAGCACCAGAACAATGTGAAATTCCCCAAACAGCAGAGTTCACGCTGCAGGCTCCATCAGGCCTGATTTAAGACACAATTCCCACATACCCGTATGTCCTCAAAAGAAAAGAATTCTTTCAATTAATCTTTCTGACATAAAACGTATAGCTGGAATGATTTTTCTGGAAATTTTCTATTAAGTAACCGCTGGATTTGAACGACAAGATTTTTTTTTAAAAATGGAGGCAGGGTTCTACTTCAAACACTTCATTTTTGGAAACACAGAAGAAAGTTTGAATTGTTAGGCCTGAGACCGATTCTTTCAGCCCTGATTTTGAGTGTTCTACGAAGCTTTATTTTACTAGGGCATTTACTTGTTTTGGATTTTTGGCTATCACAAAAGTGATAGATCTACAGATCTTCAATTCAATTTAACTATCTCCAGTCTGCAGCTGTGATGATTTTTGCAAATAGGAGGCCAAGATACGCTTATAAACAGAAGACGGTGTTACAGCATCATGGTGTCATGATCAACGTCTTTGCTTGGTAACGTCAATAAAAACCTGAAACAAATTGCAGACAACATTTCTTCATAAATACTGATCACAAATACCACTGAGCAGTGGGCGGGGGGGGATATCTCTTTTTTGCTAGCTAGGAGAGAACTAAGGATGTTCAGTATACACTAGCAGGCCTGAAGACAACATCTGAGATAGAAATAACCTTCTGAACTGGCATGAGAACTCTACTGCTCGTTGTAAATGCATCAGCAGGCCAACAACACCAGAAAGATGTTTTTAGAAAACTTCCAATTTAGGGCTGTATTTTCAATGATGCCAAAGGAGTCAGGTGTAGCTAACTGACATCCAAACGCAGATGGGCTCCCAGTCTCCCCAGAACTTCAGCTCACATAGTTACAATTGCATTCGAACACATCCAACTGGCTTAATTTTTTTTTCTGACCATCCCACTGTCATAACAAAACCCCTGTAAACTCCGTCTGCTAGAGTGCTGACCTCAGTGTCTCAACAGTGCTGTAGGTTACGGAATGCAACGGGTACTGCTGTCACCCAAGCAAAATGGATCACAGCAAAAGGAACAAGAAACAGCATTTTGTAATGCCAGATCATTTTTGCATCCATCCAGCAGCACATACAAATTCAATGTTTATTACTGTATTTTCAATCTGTCTGTACAAGATTGATTCTGTGGCTAGTTCCACTGCAGACTTTTTTTTTTTTTTTTAATCTAGACCACTTTTTGCACAGACCTTCCAGATATGCAGTATTTGAACTTTTCCCCTTACCTTCTACTTTCAGCACCAGCTCTGAAAAAAAACTGTTTCGCTTTTCTTTGGAATCTAGGAACTCTGTGCATTCCTTAAAAACCTGACAAGAATATTCAAGCAAAGAAAGTGTGCATTACTAGTATCTGCCTTCAACATTGTTTAAAGCCTACCTTTTTCTTCTCTCACACCTCACTTCCCATTTTTTTCTTATTATTACCTTCATTGAATAAATGTGTCTACTGAAACTTGTAAATAGGCAGGACAAATACAGGGACCTTTATAAATTTAGTTTCCTTAAAAATCTACGCTTGTATCTGTTTCAAAAAGACTGAGGCAGAGAAATATGGAAAAGCTCATCTGCAAAGATATTGAGACTTTGGCTGCAGTTCATTCAGCATCACAGGGTTCATCACAACAGTATTTGGCTCTCCTCTCTTCTATTTTCTTCACTGCTAATGGATACTTTACTATTTAATTAGTGGAGCATGATCCAAATCCCATCAAAGTCAATAAAACTCTTTTCATTTATGTTAATGGGCTTTGGACCAATTCCTGAATTAGTACCAGAATCAAATAAAACATCCTTAAGAAAAAGTATAGATACGCTGAGCTTATACTTTAAAGTACAGTCTTAAAATCTTCCTTCCAAAGGTTTTTACTTGCTTCAAAGAAAATTTCATTATTGAACAACTCATAAAAACAGCTGGACAGACCTTTTTTCCCAGTCAGATTAAAGTGTCAAAACAAATCTAAAGGTAGGCACTGCTTCTCTGTGACAAACCTTCTCATGATTAGGACAGAAAACTCGACTCTAACGTTTACGTCTTCCTGAAGCTACTCCTTTGGCTCCTACGTTGTGCAAGTCTGGGAGGGTTCCACTCTGCAGGAAGACAGATTTGGTAACACAAGTGTATTTAAAAGGTCCTGCCCCCGACATTTGTTTTTTCTCTGGCACTAAAGTTCAACACAGCGTAGTTGTGCCAACACAGCAATCTGTTGGGCAAGTCTGAAGACAACTTCACCAACATGATTAACCGAATAAGGCTATTTAGCCAGACAACATCCAAACCTGACCAAGTGGGATTAAGACAGACGATGCCCGCCTGAAGAAAACTCTGTTTAGTGGAGCAGTCAGTATTACATATAACACAGCTAATTTTCTACAGCCACTTTAATCAAATTAGCAAGAAGGAGCACCGGCTATTTTTATAATTCAGAGTAGAGAGGAGGTTTTCTCTCTTAGACTGTAGCCTAGTTGCTGCAGAAATTAATGAACCACAAAACAAGCAAAATGATGTTATGTAAACAGGGACATTAAACCTTCTTCTGATACTTTTGATCCATTTTGGCAACACCAACCAAGCCACACAATGCCACTGCATCACTTCTTACGTAGCAGCACATTTTAACTGACTGGTGCATTAAACATTAAAGCTTTTTGCAAAGTTTGACTACAGAAATCACACTCGGAAATCTTATCCAACCAGTGCTGACCCAGCTGCAGAGTCACAGAATACTTTTTTAAATTCCCCAAAGCCCAAATAAAAGAACCAAATCTGTGTTATTGGTTTGGGCAGGGTTTTTATTTCACACTAGTCCAGGCCGGCAGCACAGTAAACTGGGAGACAACTTTCCCTGAAAGCAGCATTAGCAGCATGTTAATTAAGAAGGAGGAAAATTCAGGATCAGGATGAGAGGTGCTTCAGTCCCTTCTGGGCTGGAGCTGTGAACCCTTCCCTTGGAATCGATCACGGCAGCTCGGGAGGGAACTGCCCTGCAGTGCACTGGACACGCTGGTGACGTGCGCACGTGGCTCCAGCTCTCTGCTCCCATCTGCCCAGTGCTTCTGAGAAGCCCTGACTCACCTTGAGCAGTCACGTGGACTTGGATGTGAGATGCAAGAAGTTCAGTTTGCTCTCAAATCCAGTAATTATTCCAGCCCTGCCCTGCAGACTAGCACTGGGGATACATGGGGACATCAGTTCTTGCTTCATTCTCCCTTCTGGATGCACTTGTTAAGGGAGAATATTCACTGAACACGGATTTTGTTGTGAATAGCCAAGAAATAAGTGTTTTCTGCCCACTCCTGCTGCATGGGCTACTCATAAGCTATTCTCATCACCTCAGCACTCCAGTGCCAGGGCTCAGCATCTCCGCTGCTGACACTGATCAGATGTCTCTAGCTGTTCTTTCCTTTGGCCCTTCTTCTGACCCAGCCCTCCCTCCCACCAAAGCACACATAGGGACTCAGCCTTCTTGCTGCTCTAAACACTACGCTTCTCCACAGGAACCACAGTGCATTTTTCTCCAGTGAAGGAAATATTTCCAGTTCATGAAAGGGAGAGCAGTGCAATGCACCAGCTCAGTAGTAGCCTGTGGGGAGTGAGACTTTCAGACAATCTGTGTAGCTTTGGAATTCAAACCCTTTAGCTGTGGTGGAGTGCATTAACCACCTCTTGGCAGCAGTTTCAAAGATGGCCATTTGTTCCACATTCCTCCACAAAGGAACGATGCTGAGAAAGCCCCTGGCTCCGTGAAAGCAAGGGATGAGAACCCACGGGCTCAACCATCACCTAGAACCAGCTTCAGGGAGGACACCAACATAAGGAGAAAGCTGCCTCCACACAGAGTAGAAAACCCAAGAATTAGGGCTAGTCTAGCCAGCGCGACGTGCTGCCCTCTGGCATTGCCTAGTGCTTTCATGTTTCAAGAAGCGCCAAAAATTATAAATAGTATACTGGATTACCCAAGCAGTACTCTTTACAGAGTAAGTCCATTCCCAGAATGAACCGTATTGTTCTGTGTAGCTATCCCCGAAGCTGTGGCAAAATGCAGCAGGAACAGGAACAAAAAAATAAATCTGTTTATTGGTGACTAAGCCAGGTTCACAGTGCTATTTGAGCTATAATCAATACCTGAAGGGTTTGGATCAAAGGCAGCTGCCTGCCCACTTTTGTCTCTGCTTTGCCCCCACTGCCACCACTTTATGAGGTTGGGAAACATGAACAAAGCCAACTTGCATGGATGCTAAAGAAGCTTATGGAAACCAGCTACTGAGCAGCAATAGGACTCTGTACCAAACTTCAGGCAGCCTGCACTCCTCGTATGGGCAATGCCAGTGACGATGGATTTTTTGCTGCTCAGTATGACACAACACCCACAGAGATATTCACTAGGTGGCTCACCAAAAGACCCTGAAGTTTAACAGGACTTCATTTAGTTCTTTTTGAAAAGGCTGGACGAAAGGCTGGCAAGGTAGCTCTGAGCCAAATGGGCAGCTCTATGACAAGATGCTCAGCATGTGTTTCCCTCACTGTGTTTTGCTCCCTCCTGGCGCTGCAGCATCACAGCGAAGCTGTAGGGTCACCTTCCACTAATTCAAAGTAGTCAAAAGTGCAACTCCACTTAAGCTTCTCAATGCAATTTCAAAACCTAAGTTTCCAGCTTGATAAAATGTTCCAGCACTTTCTAATCCACGATCACTTGCCCTATTTAAGTGCTAACAACTCCTCCATAAAGCAACCTACGAAAGATCAGAATTGCCTCTCAAAGGAGATAGGAGGTCAGTCTACGTTCAGTGTTCTTTCCAAGTATACTTCAAAGCATCTCACGATTTGTCACCAATAGCCTGTAAGTCACCAAGCAGACTCAATATATGAGGTTCTGTCTGTGACTCTGCCTTTTTTAATTAAGAATGTGATTTCACAACAAAAAATTAAAATTTAAACTTCAGGATTTAGTAGACTCCTTGCACACACTGACATTGCATTAAGTCAAAGCGATGGACTTAGTGGCGTGGAAGAGATATAAAGAGTATTAAATTTGACCTGATAGGTCTCTAACGTCAGTGACAAGTGATCTTAATATAAACAAATATAAAATGAAAAGAGAAAAAAACAAGTTTCCCACAGTGGGATAGCTAGAACATACCATAGTACTTGCAGGCAGTGATTCAGTATTCCAAAATTATATCCTTGGATTAAAGATGACACAGAGTCCATTCTAGAAGTGCACTATAAAAATGTTACCTAGGCACGAACATCTCTTAAATCCGTAAGTTAAAGCAAATACCTCTTTAAATCATTCCAAAGGAACACAAAGTTGCCAGAAGCAGCTAAACCCTTCAAAGACCTAAGTATATCCATCATGGACGAATTTCAAATTATTAACACTGTACTTATTCAACAGTTTTGCCAGCAGTGTCATGATTTCTACAGGCTTGCATGATAGCATGAAAATGTCACAAAAATTACGTCAGAATGGTAATTCAGAGACAGGAATTCATTAGGCCTTGAGTGAACCCAAACTTCTGCATGAGAACCCACAGCCCTCGCAGCTGAGTCTTTAACCCACCTGCCCCTTCGTGACCAAGGACCCTGAGAGCCTTCAAATACGCCAGGATCTCTGGTCTCCTCTTCCAATGCGTTTTGCTACTTCAAAGTACATAAACAAATCCCAAATACATTACTTTACCAAATCTCATGCTAAGCGCATATGCAGCCATAGATTTTGTGCGTCCTGCTGCCTCCCAAGAATGAGCATCTCTTTACAAACCATGATAGCCTGTAATTCAGACTGTCAGAGGAGGGCACGTCCCCAGAAGAGTGTGAAAACATCTAATTACATAAGGCCAGGTCCTCAGCTAACGCAAAGTGACAGAGTTCCCAGAAGTCCATGGAGACACGATGCCGCACAATAGCAGAGGTTTGGCTCGTTATAATTGAATAGACCCAACTTCTGATTTTCCCACCTAGTGACAGATTGTTGGAATCCTGACCGCCACAATCTCAAAGCAGAATTGCATCAGAGAAAGTAAACTCCAGTTTGGTTGGACACACTTTTAGGATCCAGCTATTGTTGAATTATCAGAAAAGCCGGTTCAACAGATGCGCAGTTAGAGTTTTTCTCATGCTGCTCTCTCACATGATTTGGGTATTTTTGGTGGGAGGGGCTCGATTTGGCATTTGGGGTGTTTTCTACAAGTGCTGCTAGTTTTAGCGAGGTCAGAGTTAAGCTCAGGGATGGGAAGCTCTGCGTTTCAGAGATTTCAGTCCCACTCATGGAAGCTCCTCTCCGTGTGACTTCCCCCGAGCACACTTCCAGCAGTGCAGAAGCAAAGTGGGGCAGTCTCAGAAAGCAGCAAAATCTTTCTCCCTTCTGGCCCCATCTTCATAGAAGAAAGTGGCAGAAGAGTTGTCAGAATGAGCCTGTAAATTCAAGGCAGCTGGAACTGCCTCATCCTCCTGGCATGGACGTGAGGAGGGTTTCTCCTGCTCCCTCCCCCTTGCTTAATGCATCACCTCTTCTGTGGTGGGGATGTGGTGTGAGGCAGAAGGGGAAGAAGCTTTAGCAGAGCTATTTCAGTTTCAGGAGCATGCAGTTCTGTCCTGTTCCATCCAGCATACGGGATATAAACAGCAATGGGAAGAGCTGCATTTGAGTCTCTCCTACTCAACTCCCTCACCACCACCACCGCATCAGGGGACAGAGAACAAGGTGAAAGACAAGGTTATGATCTGGAATACTCGATGGCCTGCTTTTTGTCCCAAATTCTTTGCTAATCAACCTGCCCATACAAAGTCAAATGAAGCCAGTGAAACTAAACTGACTTCAACAGCTTTGGAACAAACCCAAAGATCAGCTACTTGTAATGGGACCTTCCAGGCATTTATGCAAAATGATGCTGGACCGTAACATAAAAATTGACATGGACCTATTTTTACTTGTGATTCTCTGCTTAGAGAAATGCAAGAATATACTGTATTTTCATAGGTTCAGCATTTCTACTGTATTTTATAAGATGCATATGATTATTGTTGTCCTTAATTTGACTGCAGTGAACTGCCTAAAAACTTTATTTTCATAGTAAATTCACTATCCTTGCCTACTGAGGAGTGCCAATGAATTCTCTTTTCTTTCTCTGCTTCTCCATTACTTATCCAGCCTGAGTTTCATATTTCTCTTTCAGAGTGGTAAATCATCGTTTGATTAATCACATTTTTACACTTACTGTATATGTCAGCCTTAATGTGCCGTAACTTTGCAAACATTTAATATCGACAGACACCTCTAGCGTTTACTTGGTGATTCAATACTTTGGTTTACTGATGAATGCTGGATCTGCCATTTTCACAATGAAACCTAAAACTATTAGGAAAGTCTGATTTGAAGCTTTGCTATAAATCTGAAATCAATCCAAATTCATCCCAAAAATTTCTTCATCTCTAAGCACTTTATTCATACTGAACTGAGGTGGTGTAAAATTTGTGCTTCTGGGTTTTGGAGTTGTTGGGTTTTTGAGTATACAATAAGATTGTGACTTTAGTTAGGTTCACAGCGCTCTACAGAGAGATATTTTGAAAAGTTTCAAAGCCATATTTTTATCTACCTATTACTTACTTTGTTTAAGTATATGAAAATTTTTAGACATCTTCAGCCTTGCAAGCTTCACAGACTGCCAGCTTCCAATATAACTTCTGTCACGTGAGAGAGTGTTGGCACATGAAAGACTCTTGGCCCAGCTTAGCTATCTTCATCATCAGGTAGTGATTTATTTCTCAAAGACTGTTTCTTAAATACATTCTGGTTTGCAGAATGCTTTCCAAACAACATCTTTCACATTCCTTCCACAGCTCCTCTGCTTGGGGAAAGAAAAAAGCCTAGCAATTTTAACGCTCTGAAGACCCAAGAAGTGTATTCTTCTGCATATGAATTGGATGAACGTGATTTACCCAAAAGTCATGATTTAGAACAAATAAAACCATTATTAAAACAGTAACCACAGCCTGTGCTGCCACCTATCCTTAGTTAATCTCTGCATTTTCTGCCAATTCTTTTTCTACTTCAGAACTACAGGCTCTGTCCTGCAAACAGGTCTCCCTTCGTGCTGATGTAAGGGCCATGGACACTGGCCCTTGTAGCAGACTCGGGAGCCACACACCTGACCACGGGAGGGCACGCAAGACGCATCTGCTTAGGGCAGGTACTGGCTGTTTGCTCTGTCTTTTGCACATGGGGGAAACATTAGCAAGATCAGCAAATCTTTAGACTGAAGACTGTGCTTTCTTCTCTCCCCTTCTAAATTCTATCATTTTACTACGTTTTTATTAAAACTTAAATGGGTTATTACTATGTTGAGCTCCTGAAATATTTTGACTCCCAAGAAAACAGGCCTTTTCTTTCCTGTAAGATTTGAAGCATTATTTTGACTTTCTCCATCCTATACTGAGCACAGTATTCAGTGCATTATGACAGAAAGCACATGTTCACCACTACAACTTGAAGAAGAAAGTCCTCCTATCGGCAATTGGGCAAGAGTAGCACGGAACCTGGAGCCCCTGTCCTGAGCCTGCAGTGTGAAGGTGCCTTATCCACAAGGATACCAATAATATTCATCGACTCTTTCTGATTACAGGATTAGTAGGTTTCATGTTTAATTTCAGCAGAAAATGGCTTGTAATTTGTCCCCTGAGGTCCACCAGACTAGATGCTGGAAAAAAGTGGTCAGACCATGCAATGAAATTCAAACACAGAAGTGGAAGTACAGGAAACGTTAAAGGGAATGACAGTAGGAAGGAAGTTAAAGTGGCTTTATTTATAGCTCACCACATTAAAAAAAAAAAGATAATATTGTACTTTGCAGGTGTAAGATTCAGAAAGTACCACTGACCCTGGGCAATTTCAACCTTTGAATTCTCCATGGAGAGATGTGCAAGTGAAGAATTAATTGTATTTATTTTTAAGATAAAGGTCACAGGAAAAAAAATATTAAATTTGACATAAAGCAATATAAAGAGAGTAAGAAAGAATATAGATGTGAAGGGAACACTGATAAACTGCAACACACTTAGGATACTAAGAACAAAGTGCAATTTGTACAAATGTGACTTCAATTTTAGCAAAGCAAAGTTTTGGAAAACAAACTAGTAGATACAGTCCTACAAGGGACATGAAGCAAAAAATAAAATAAAATAAAATGCAAATATATAAATATATAAATAAGTGATTGGGGCAGGTTCTCTCTATAGCACCAGAGAGGCTAAATTGATACTGCACGTACTACTTTCAGACTGAATTGCCTCGGCTTCAGGGGCAGTCAGCCCATACAAGAAATGCCTGTGGACAAACTCTATCAGAAGCCCATGCAAGACAGGAGTGATCCCCACCTCTTGCTTTGTTTTCTCCATTCAGCAACTTGTGTTTCCCTTCCCCTGCTTCTGTCACCCTCCCTTCTGCCCTAAGAATGACTCTTGTCCTCCATGTGGCTGCAAACTCCACTCCCTTCTGCGATCCTACAACAATTCGCTCCAATGGAGGTGGAATTTTATTGTACAGAAAAACCAAGCACAGTTACAAAGGAGAAAGCCACAAAGCAGAACAATAAGTTAGTCCAAAACTGCAGTTCCGACTTCTGATGCTCAAAGACACAAGCCTAGTTCCCTTAAACAGACTCGTTTAAAAATCCTGAGTGAGGATGAGGTTTAACAATGCAGTTTGAGTCCGCCTGGTACCTAAGAAGCAATCTCACTGTTCTCCTCACACTCAGCTGAGGACGTCCCTGCTTTCATCCCCCTGCCTGTACAAATGTTCATCTTTCCACACAGAGCCAGGTCAAGCAGCTAAACTGGCAGGCACCAGTTCCCTGGTTTTGCCAATCACCCACGGGGTTACGGCGGAGAAAGACCGGCACGGTGCCGGAGCAGGGGAGCAGCAGCAGCACGCCACGGCGCGCAGCCAGGGGAACAGCATCGCCCCTCTCAGCAGCAGTGAGGTGTGGCGGGGCTCGTCTGCGCTGCGGAATGGCACCTTCAAAACGCCACTTCAACGCCAAGATCACTTGGGCTGATTTTCAGTGGCCTGGTGGGCTTTGAGATTTCAAGAAACACAAATTATGTTTCTCTGTCTTGTCCTTGAGGAGAACTCTCACTTAAAACACTTAATTTAAACAGAAAGCAATTTCTTAGAAGAAAAAGTCAAAAAATTAATGCTGAGATTCACATCTGTGACTCCAGGAACTCCAGGTTTGAGGAAAGTACCAGACATTTTGAGACTTGGGAATAACTCAGAAGATCTACAGTGGAGACTATGATTTAGATATGAGGAAGCAACATGCTCTTCAGCACCTGAAGAGGATACTCTTCTTTTCAATGTTACAGTTTAATGGAACGGTGCTGAAAATAGAGTGTGAAATGTAGGCCTTTCATTTCGCAGACTATTAAAACTGGGAACCTGCTGTGTCAAGACTCTGCAAACAAAGATGAATTTAAAACACACACAGATAAAGGGGCTAAGGAAACCAGATGTGATGTGTTAAAGAACTTACTGAAACTTTGGAAGAATGAAAGCAATAAAAGGAGAAGGTGATCTGAAAAAGAGGGTGTGCACATCAGAGCTATTCACAGGGTAAAAAAACAGAATGCAATTTTGTGCAATGCCCTACATGAGATGAAGACCTGCTCCCTGATTCTCTGTTTTAATCAGACCCAGTACGAGACATGTCCTAGCTGAATGCGCAATTAACTAACGGCATGACCTGCTTATAAAGTAACAGTCGCCGTTAGCACAAAATGCTCAGGAATGGGTCAAACAAAATACTAGTGTGTTCTGTAGAGAAAAGGTCTTGCTTCATGCAACAGCTAGAATTCTAGCGGATCCAAACAAATATTTTCCAACTTTCTATAGTAAAAGGTATATATATAATTAACTCAACATGTGGGAATATCTCGCCATTTGCAGGAATTGGTACTGTCACATTCATGGAACACCTTTCCACTCATGAAGCACTGAGCTAGTAGCTATGTAAGCTGACAGCGTTTTTCAAAGGACACACCTTTGGAAGCTGAAGAGGGACAGACTTCTCAAAACGGATGTTCTGCTTACCCCAGAAAGTAATTATGACCTTATCAAAATTAGTTACTATATTTGGGTCTTTCAAGATGGAAAGTAAAAGGAGCCATTAGGCACATTTTCTTGGATGTATATGGTTTAATATTCTGGTTAGAAAACTAGTTCTCGTGTCGTCAAAGAGAACAGTACAGCTGAGATACTACCACAATGAGGACAACACAAGACAAGGTCAAATAAGACTTAAGGAAATACCTGTCTTTTATCCATAGGCCTACAACATACCACAAAGTTACCAGCTTTGATTGCCTGAGGATTTTCTGTCCAGATGGTCCACCTGTATGATGTCAGAAATTGCTTACTCTGCTCTCAGATAAAATGTAGGTGAGATAATCCATGCACAGAAGCAAAGAAAAAAAAATAGTGCTTACTGATGAGAGACTCTCTTTTAAAGAGAGTAAAATGAGGATAATTTACTCCAGTTAGAGGCTGAATCATAGTGTTTACATTCTCTGTATTTCAGGCTATAACTCTTAAAAGGAAAAGTCTCTGCAATTTACAAAGCAGACAGGGCTGTCTAACTAGGCTAGTGTTGGCCAAGGACATGAACAGTAGAAACCCAGAGAATGGATTATGAAGTAAAGTCTCTGTCCTGTAAAAACATATGGACGTGCTTGAGTGATAGGCATCAAAATAGCTCCACTGCTTTCCGTCAGGTGATGCAGGTCTTTTTATATAATGTGTGTGAATGGTGACGTGCAGTCAAACTGATTCTGCTAAAATTTACATACATGCTTGGCTTCAACATGTCAAGAACCCAGCTGAATTCAAAAGACCATGTGTCTTAATAGAGATCTCACTCTAATCATCTGAAGAGGAAGGGCTTCTGTTTTCTTAAAGAGAATGGCTTTTAGGTTTTGTTGTACAGTGCATCCCAGGAACTATTTGCTTTTCTCCTGCTGCTGTATTACAGCTCCTCTTGTCTAAAAACCAAAAAGCCCACAGTGTTTTTGCCATTGCACAAAAAATAGATGGCAACTTTGATTTAGTTTTAATTTAAAGGGAAACTGCTCCCAAGTGAAGAGATTCTATATGCCAAATTTTAATTCACTAAAAATGGATGCAACACAATCATAATATAAATGCTAGGAACTTATAATACAAAAAGAATTACTGGAATTAGTTGTAGCAGGCATCTGTTTTAACCGTCAGGCACTGGACCTGAGCTGACTTTGAAGACAATATCGTGCTACCTTGAGTTCTGCTTTTTTGCTCCATCACAAACCACTGAAATCCAAAAAACAGATAAAACAGAAACAAAACTAAATTGTAAATCCATATGAAAGCAGGAGATGGATGCCTAGATGGAAAAATAACAGTTATATAAGCATGTTTGTCTTCTCCTGCTGTATTCCTTGTGAGCAGATCCTTCATCCTCTTACCCAGCTAAATTACAGGATCTAGCTAACGTGAGTTAGATTCAACTTCAGCTCTGTGGCCAGTTTCAAGAAGGCATCTCTATCTGGAAGGTATTTAAGAACATAACCTTAAAGCTCACTGACTTCAAAGAGCTCAAGCAAGTGCTCAAAGTTAAGCAGGATTATACTAAACAAGGACAAATTTCACAATGTGTTTAAATGTCTTCAGGAGCTCAGGGAACATGGTAGAAAGGACAGGGGGAGTTATCCCAGGAAGGAGAAAGGTGGGCATGTCATATAGATAGTCTGAACTGCTCTCAGGAAACTCCCCTGACCGAATCTGGAACCTGGGCTCCTACATTTACAATTTACATTACATGCCTAAAATTAGACCACAAGAATGCTCCCCCGTAAAATAAAGACCTCAGAAAATAAAAATATTCCCTTATCTGATTTTAAAACAGTAAAGAAAATACTAATAATACGGATAATACATAACAAAGTCTTGGGACAACTGACAGATATGCACTTAACAACAGCCAAAGCACCAGCCAATTCCTAAAGATTCATGACTGGGTAGTGAAGTGAATGTATCATCCTGAGCCCACCCAGGTCAGCTCAGCACTACCGTGACAATTAGTACTGGGCAAGAGTCTAAAAAGTACTGCCGGCTTCCCAAGCATTTCTAGAAGAAATAGCATCTGGGCAAGCAGCCAGCCAACAGGCTTCTCTCGAATGGTTTGTGAGGGTTATTACAGCATCCAGTAGAGACTGAAATGCTGAAGGGCGAACCCTGCCTGTTTCATCCCATAAGAAATACTTATGTCAGTCCTAACAGTAAGGTGACCATGGCTTGGTACCCCAAAACAGACTGCATGAAATGTAATGCTTACAGTTGCATAAGAAAACACACAACCATAAAGGTCCTCAATAGTTTACTTTCTATATGTCCATTTCTAATAACTTCCATTTTAACAGCAAGGTAGTGGAATCTTTGAACAGCTGATATTTTAATTTTTGCATTTTATAGCAATTATACTAATTATTAGGATTATACTTATGAAGCAGAGCTAGGACATCATATTCTGTTACTGGAGCTTGGAGGCATCCTCTAGTTGCTTCACTGGGAGCTAGACCATACTGATTACCCAACCTGAAACTGTGATCCTCAGCCTTAGCCTGTGATCCTTAGCCTGACACTAAGTTTGATTCTGGACTGAGGCCTAATGTAACCACGTGCTCATTATCCGCACCAGCGTGTTGCTCTTATCATGCTCCTCCTGTCCCTGCCTGTGTTTAAGCACATATTCTAGCTCAAAAACCAAGAATGTTATGAGGAAACTGGGAGAGAGTTTATGTCTCTAAAGTTCCACAACTAAATATTACCATTCTATCATCCTGAAGAAGACATTTTCGTCACATCTGCCTCAAGCACTGCATGGGTATTTATTAAAATAAGAAACCCAGATCCATGAAGAGTTGTTCTACAACAGCAGGCTCATCTGCTGCAGTGAAGGAAGGGACTTTACATAGGAGCAGACTCTGTGGCAGGGCACAGGCATGAAGACAATCTCTGCACTAAGATAAATTCTGCCCTGCTCACCTGTCATTCATTAAAATCCTGCCAAAAGGAAAGCCGTAGAGCAACATGCAGATGCATAGCACAGCCAAATGCCTTGAAGTCTAGGAAGCTGCAAACAGGAATTGGTCCCTCACAGAGACAGATGATCCTGACACTGTAAGAGGAGAAAACCCAAGAAAACACTCTATTTCACAAATGTCGACAAACTTGCCCTTTTTCAGGCAATAAATCTGGAAGGACTGCCATAATCCTAACTCTTTATTATCTTATGGCATTTTTACAGCCTCCAAGCACTTCTCCTTCAAAACTAACCCTTGGAGAGAACAGCCAGCTCCCTCATCCTCCAACTGTGTCCCCAAGTAAGGATCTGGCCAAGGTCCAAGAACGTACTCAAAGTGCAAAATCTTCCACAACAGCTTACAGGCCACAGACAGCTGACTATGTTGGGTTTGCCAACTTTGTGGAAAATTAGTTTGAATTCTATCATGCCAATCAAAGTGATACCAAGTTGTCCAGAGTGTTTTTATCTTAACTGGGAAAGCTTTCAAAACACTTTTTGAATTATGGATGTGAATTTTACCATATTAAAAAAGAGTTGTTAAAAAAAACTATTGATTACTTTAACTTTCCAATGATTTGTAAAGACCCATTCGAGCTCTGAAAACACACCCAGATTGCATGCTTCAGAAGTCCTCTTCATCTGTCTCTGATTTGATTTTTAAGTCAATAAAACTAGTTTTGTCTTTGATTTCTGTTACAGAAAACTGGGAGGCCCCAAACTCCTCAGTCAGGGCAACAGATAATTCCACATATGCATTCACTGTACTTTTTCATTTTTTAGAATGACTGTAGATTAAAAACCTTCACCATTTATAGTACAGTTCAAAAATCTGTTCACAGATCTACTATTTTCATATAAATCCATTCCAACAGCCTCTCATTTTGGCAATACCAGCAACACCAGACAGACTCTTCTCAGACAATAATTGGAAAATAAGACACATTTGGCAGTTAAGTGCAAACCAAAGGGGATGTTCTGAGGAAATAACATCAGAAGTTGGCAAGCTGGCAGATGCATTCACTGACTTGAACTAGATTCAGTCAACAAAAGTTTGCAATGTGAAGATCAAACTACGAAACTTCAATTCAAATATTATTTCCACCTTAATGTCCAGACGCAAAAGCTGAAAGCCCATCAGAAGCATAGACAGATGTCAAACCACCTTTAAAAGCAGGAACTTCAAGAAAATACTAGGCATTAAACGAAGCAAGTTTATAACAAACAACTGTAACACCTGTCAGTTGACAACTCAGATGTCAGAAAGCTCCACCATCCCTTACCTCCAGAGTAACCTAGAAAAGGAGGTGGAAATACTCAGGATATGTTAAGAACATTGGCACGTACATCATTAGGCAGTTGAAGGAAAATGCATGAGGCTACTGAATTTCTCCACTGAAGTAAACTAGATGTGAAGCAAAAAACGGACATACAAAACCAGTTGAGAATAGCCTTGTCCATGTCTTCATTCCCATCTGAAATACCAATGAACCTGAGAGAAACATACAGCCCGGTGGTCTTTAACAATATCTTGTTACCCATATATTGCTCAAGAGACTCTTCAATACTCCTTGCAGACACAAGAAATAAAAAGGTAAACTGAGAGACAGTTAAGTGCACTCAACTTCAGCGTGTTAGTTACTCATTATTACTGTCCCTGGACCAGTGACTTTTGGGGAATTGCTAGTATCATTTTTTGGAGTTTGTGTAATTCTACTGACACCGGTTTTAAACTCTCCCCCCAAAAGAAAGAAAGAAACTTAGATGGATGGAATGGGTAGAGATGGAACATAGTACCCGAGGGGTCAGAGTTCAATCTGTTGTTCCACAACAGCTTTCGTGCACAATCTCAGGGAAATCATTAAGGCAAGATGCTTAAAGGTATCGAGGTAATGCTTCCTGCAGCATGGCTTCAAGGACTCGGGCAATACCAAACATGGTCTCTGCCTCGCAACATTTGCAATGTAGGTACTCACTGGAGAAAAACAGTAAACTATTTCCAAATGTATTAGCAGAAGCACAGAAGTTGTAATGCCAGGCGAAAACAAGCACGACATCCAGATTAGAATATAGCAGCTGTCGGTACCACACTCCCACATTAGACCAAATCTTCTCCTGATTCTTCTAATCAACAACGAAAGCAAGAATACTGGAAAGAATCAGGCACACAGGTTCTGGATGCAAGTTGAAAACTAAAATTCTTCTGGTAGCTTTCTAGATTTTAGCCATTTATGAGTGCCATTGAGTTGAGGCCTGGCTTTGCTCCTTTGCATTTGAGAAGTTACAACTGTGAAAAAAAAAGCATTTTATAAACACTTTATCATTTACCCACGCAACACGAGGCCTTGGACCTTTAGAGTCTCACCCATACTTTGGCTTTAACTCCTGCTATATTTTACCATAACTCTCTTCTCCATATACACAGAGTCCACACTGTGAGCAACGGTGGGCAGAAGAAGAAACGAGCTTCCCCACTGCCCTCAGAGACAACTCCTGCACAGAAGAGAAGAGCCAGCACAAGGCAAGCTGCAGCTGTCACAGGATTTTCGTCCACCTTTCAGTGCAGATGAACAAGGAAGAAGAGCTTTGGCTCCAACCCAGTTCTGCAATGCCCAGAGCAAGGACATCTTGCCTTATACCAAATGATCTGTGCTAGGTATAGGAATACCGAAGTACTTCCGCTTCCCCACCAAAGGCAGGCCTACAGGCTCATACTCTGCTTTCTAAATTGCTCTTCTTGCACAACACTGGTGCTCCTCTTGCCTTTGGACAGCTGTCCACATCAAAACAGGAATGCACATGGCTAGGAGAAACCACAGGACAGGAAAGAGTAAAGGCAAAAGGATCTGGTTCCCTTCCACTCTCAGACAGCCAACATACTATCCCCATACACATTATCTTCTTGGCACAGCAAGTGAACAACTTTCTGCGATAAAATAAACAAAAATACAACTGACTCATATTGGCTTTTTTATGCAGAGAACAGAGTGCATTAAAATTCAGTAATCTCAAAATTACGAACTCTAAAGGGTATGGCAAGAAAATATTGGCTAGATGAGCTGTTCATTATCAAAAATATAGTCTTTTTCTCACCAAACAAATTGCTACGCAGTAATTACTGTTCAGATGATAGTATAATGGTTTAGGATGTCAGGGACAAACAGTTATCATTTGACTGCTGAACATGCACTCCAGAACAGAAAGCTGCAGCGAGTTTTAAAACACACAGCCTTGCAAAATGAATCACAGGGAACTGTTTCACTTGTAAAACTCAAACTCTTTTGAGACTTTCCATCAATCACTTGATTAGGCAATAAAACTCACTGAGTGAAAGATCTCTGAAAAAAGACTCCGAATAAATTGAATTTTTCCAGGGCAAAAACATATATCTTACCTATCCAATTTGTTTACTGGGCAGTTGAGCCCATTATTCACGATCAAGTCTTCTAAAATTTCTCTTTGCAGACTGGAAGTGTAAAGCAGAAGAGGATTTCCAGAACATGACATTTCATCCCGTTTCCAAAGTGTCAGATACCTCAAGTAACTTTACCACAAATCAACACAAATCTTGGCTTCAGCAGCTCTGTTACAGAGTAGCTACCGCAGAGCATGTGCTCAAACTTCTAGTGCCACTGTCTGTAAAGAAGTGCCTGGTGCAGCGCAGCTATTCCCACACAAGGGAACATTAGTTAATTTGCATTCACAGTTACCATATGAGGTGCGAGTTTATGGCAGTCCACACATTTTATATTTAAATACTGTAGGAAATTAATGTAATTATCTTAGATACAATAACAAAAGTAACTTACCAACCCATCGCAATTGCTGATAGCAACTGAAGCATTTGGCAGATCAGTGATATCCCCAACATAGAGGCAATTCCCATAGAGAGGTTCAATGTGAGTCTCATCGGAGTCCTCCTGCCATTCAACTGTTGCTCCAGGGGCAACGAGCCTGGAGTTTGGCCGCAACCTGAAGTGAAACTCTCTTCCAAAAACAGTGACATTATAAAATATTTGCTCATTTGCTGCTTCACGTTGCAAGTCGTCCGCAGCTCTCCTGAAGCGTGCTTTTGGCGGTCCAGACACCAAGTGGGATAGGAACCTGCCCTCTGAATCGGTGCTGGTGGGGATGACAAGGCTGTACTCCTCCATACTCCTCAAAATTGGATCTTTACAGAGAGAAATGAGAGAGGAGAGAGATACTAGAACTAAACACATCCTGATGCCGCGGGATTTTTATTCCATTATTCATTAGCACAGCAGACACTTATATAAGGCAGATGGACACTGCGCTCTGCACAGGCACTTCGTTCACCGGCATGAAGTGTGCAGAGTTCATTCAAACTCGCCTTTTGCTCGCCAAAACACCGGAGAGCCGCCCGAGCCTGCCACCCAGCAAAGACCCTGCACTCCCAGCCAAGCAGCGGGGTACCGGCCCCCTGTGCTCCGCTAGCCGGGACCCCGCGGCCCTGCCGGCCCAGCCGAGGTCGCCCCGGGGACAGCGGGGCTACCCGGCTGGCCGACGCTGATGAGAGGGCGCTGGTCCGTTTCGAGGCTCCTCGGAGGGGCGGGGGTAGGGACTCGCTGCGCAGGCAGCAAGCCTGCAAGGGCTGCACGTCCTCCGAAGTACCCCCGGTGCGGCGGGGCTGGGTCGGCTGGCGATGGGGACGCCACGGGCGGCAATCGGCAGCGGTGGCAGCTGGAACCCCGGGAGTTTGGGACGGCGGCGACGGCCGGGGCAGCGGGAGGAGGAGGAGGCAGGCGAGCTGCCATGTGCCTCATCCCGCACGGGGAACTCCAGCACCGAGCCCTGCCGCCGGGC
>VXAL01013314.1:30422-54671 GCA_013399475.1 Chauna torquata | reverse complement strand
CCGCTCGGCTCCGCCGCGCCGGGACGGGCTTCGGGCGCCGGGCCCGCGGCAGCCCCCGAGGCGGCGGCCAGGGCCCGAGCCCGGCTCCGCTCTGCGAGTTGGCGGGGAAACCGGTAAGCGCGGAGGACCAGAGGCGGGCGAGGAGAACTTCGGGCACCTCAGCGGGAGTTGCGTTGGAGCCCCGGGGCCCGTCGAAAGCAAGGATCAAAATGGAAAAAGTGCCCGCGACCCCGGCAAAGCAAGATCAGAGGTCTTTGCTGATTGAATAAATTGCTTTAAGTAGCCTCTGCATGGGAAAAATTACTTGGACTCTTTGCTAGCAAGACTAAAATGACTTGCTGCAAAGCCATCATATCAGATATCTGCAAGATAGCGAGAGAGACCCTGGAAGCATTCAGGAATACTATAAATACAATGTAGAAGAAGATTTTTAAAATAATTAAATAATCAAGAGTGGCCTTTATGGAAAAAACAAGTTATATTTGTTTCCATATGGCCAGGATAAATGCCATACTGCTTATTCCTTTCAGATAATGTATATATTTACTCAGCTGTTACATTATCAGGATCATTTGCTGTTTTCCTAATTTCACTCTTTAACCTTGCAGAATCCTAAAAGCCCTTCCTGTGCTCTTGGTGGCCTCCCCAGTCCCCGGCCTCGCCTACTGCAGGCTGATTTGCAGTGTGCATTATACCCCCTCAAAATTTGCATGCAGTGGCTTCCTGCAGGAAGCTGGTGCTCTGCCAAGGAATTTTCCTGGGTATCCTTGACTATTCTTGCTCCTATATGACTACAGTTCCAATTAATACCTTTCATCTCCATGTTATGGACTGAAGGGTACAGAAGAAAAATAACAGTACTGCTCAATGCCAGTGCCTAGGTTTTATGGACCCCAGGTCTGAGCAAATATGGCAGTAGCTGACTTTCTGCTTGCTCGGTATTTTCCCATTTTTTAGGTTAAGGATAAAAAGGGAAAGATTATTCTGAATAATGGAGTAGATCAATTTGTACATTACATTCAAACATCCCTTTATCTTTTTAAATGACCTCTGTTTGGGTTGGCTGTCTGCACTGGTCTTCTCCCAGTTCTTCCTTTTGGTTTTTCTGTTGGCTCATTTTTTGTTTTGTTTTGTTTGTGAGGCCATATTGAGCAGCTTCTCTTACTTAAAATCTCATATATTTTCATCAGTACACAGCTGGTAAAGTTCCAACTTCATTTTTATTGGACTTGTATTTTAAGCTGATGATGTGGCTTTTTTATGTTCCATCCATCCCATCCTGCTCAAATTGAAATAACTTCTGCTCATAAACTTGAAAGGGAGAGGGGCTGGCCATATATTTGAAATCAAAGTTCTTATTTGTATATGATGCATCCAGAAAAAAATAAGGAGACGGTATACTATAGAAACACAAAACACAACCCGGCCAATAGTTCTACTAATTAAGATGGATTTTAGTTCTTGAAAAAACTGGAGGTTAGAAAATATGCTTTAATATGGATAACAGCTGTACTGCAGAGTAATGACATAAACAAAAAAGAATCAGCAACTGCCTCCTCGTAGAAGTTTATTTCTACACAGAAACCAAGTCCTATGTGCATATCTTACTATCTTATCGCATGTGGCCCAGAACCAAAACCTCCATGGGCTCCACGGGTTGGTGGAGCTATTTTACAACCTTCTTTATCATCTTCTCTTAAACAAAACCAAACAGAACAAGTGTCAAACAATGGAGCCAGATCTGCAGTTGGTAAAAATCATGCTTCCACTGAACACACTGGAATAAATCCTGGTCCCCCACTGCAGTCAGTGAGAGTTTTGCCGTTGACTTCAACAGAGCCAAGATTTTATGCAATAGATTCACAGTGCCAATTGAAACCAACTGAGGATGTGCCACATGGCACAGCAATGGGCCCATCATCTTTCCAGAGAAAAAATGGATCCAAGTTTGATCCAGAGGACGTGGTCCAAAGCCTGCCAGGCACCGCAGAGCCTGAATGCATGAAATTCAAGAAGAAATGAAGTTGTCATGTCCTCATCCTGCTTTTACACCACTATTGCAGAGAAGGTCAGGGAAATACCCTCCTCAGAACTAGTTCTCCATTTCCTAAACTATCTGCTCAGTATTCCTGACACAGGCAACCCAGGTTGCTGCCTGGGTTTCCAGGGAAGGGCCTTGCCATGGCTGTCTCCAGCAGGATGCTTCACATTTTTTTAGAATGAACCAGAAAAACTCAACACGAAATGTATGCACTGCTGCATTACTCATACTTCACAAACCTCTCAATTAATTGGTGTGAATGGAGGCACACCATGGTTATTTTACTGGAATGAAGAGAGGAGGACCAGATACCGAGACTATGCTCCGACAGTTTGATCAGAGGGTATGCTTATGCTGCTGCCAGACATGACTACAATCACAAAGACACTTGCCTTTGCTGGAGACAGGCATGCAGACAGGAAAAACTGATGCACTGTGTCCTGAATGAATACCTAGTCTGAAGGAAAGGGCTTCTAGCAGCTTATGCTGGCATACCCCAGTAGCTTTAAACAACCTAGCTGAGCCATGAACAGCACTGTAACTGAAACAACACGGAGTTCAGCATAGACTGCCTGCCTGAATATTTACTTGGATTTACGGATCTTGTCCGCACTAAGTTTGTGCAATCAATTCCTCTTCTAGCCTGGGTACACTCATATAAACTGCAGTCAGACCTCTCCTGTGGAGATGTGTTCTCAACATCTAATTTTGCTTAGTAAAATGAAAAGATCCTAAGCATACATCACCAGCTACTGCTATGAACGTGTTTAAAATACATATAACTACACATTGCAACTAGAAACTTTGAGATTTCTAAGATCTCTTGCTGTTTTCAAGGGAAAATCCTTCTGTTACTTGGGCTGTGAGGGGAGATGATGGACTGCAGTGCTCTGCCTTCTCCATAGGGCACCTGATCAACCTGAGCAGGTAACGTGGACTCTGCTTACAGCCTTCAGATCCAAAATGGTCCAAGCTCTCCAGCAAGAGGTTCCCCAGAAAGGAGAGTTCTCATCTGACCTCCTTACTGGGAATGTGATACCCTTCTGCAAAAGGACTGTATGTTGCCTGCTTCATGTTTCTTACACAGATTGCTGTCTTTGCTTTCACCCTTAACTGGTATGCATACTTTGTGGCTATGTAAATTACAAAGCTTAATGAAAAAGAAGAAAAATTAAAATAGCATGCCAGTTCATTTCCTCCACACTTGACATTTCCAGGCTCTATATTGTTTGAACCCTTTTGCCACTCAGAGGTGATTCTGCTGAGACAGGAGCAGCACAGGACGTGGCCCAGAACTTTAGGGCCTTAAGTAACTCCACTGAAAAAATCTTAAGCAGTTAGACAGTCGTTTTGAAGCCTGTCACTGTTGGGCTAAGGGACTTAATTGTCACTTCCAAGACTGAGCAGAACAGCAGGCATTCTTCCCAGCCTTGCGCCACGCGTTGGTACTGATGCAGGACACCTGCTGCCTGGTACAGTGAAAAGGTCGGGCTGCCTGCAAATCACACGGGCCAAGAGATTCATCTGCAGGTGCCGGCCACACAGGGACCAGCTGCAGATGTCTTCTTGCGTCTATGCTCATTGGTTACACACGTTCAGATTTCTTCTGCACGTGGCCAAAAGCTCCTGCCTGACTGGGCTTGCAGCTCAACTGGACACACACACATCTGCACTCAGATACAGGGAAGAAAGGAACAGAACTAGGGGGTAAATCCAAGTTTCTTGCAGTTTCTTCTGTGTTTGGTTCACCACTTTGTCCTGACTTTGTGGCCCATGGTAAATGTTCCATCTTAATTCCCCTTCACATTTTCTCTGTCAGCATAACACACAAAGTTTCACTGTTAACACTTCTTTCACTAACCATCTGTATTTAACTGCCAGTACAATTGTCTTTTGATAAATAGTACAATCCCTCCCCTATGTTTTCACCTTGATTCTTTCTGTGCAGGTTTACTGCCTCGCTATTAATATTCCAGCCATGTGATTTATCCCAGCATGTTCCCAGAATACTTGCCTTCCCTATATAAATATTTGAATGATCTTAATTTCGACTAATTAGTACTGGGACATTTGATTTCCCTCTTGAAGAATTCTCATTTGTTACTAACCAGTTCCTTTCCAGTTTATGAGATCTATTTTGAGGGGAGAAAATAGAATTACTGAACGAACCAAGGCCTTTTTCAATACTGTTCTACTCTTCTTCATACTGTTCATGTCAATCTGATGCCAAAATAACTCTCCTAGGTCTAACATCTCAGAAACATCAAGTGCAATAGGCAGTGACAATACAGCATTCCTATCCTGCCCATCAACACGCTTCAGTCCTCACAGAAAGACAGACCTGGGGAAGACGGGCAGCTTAATATCAGAGCATTGGCCGTGATCTTGGGGAAAAACTTATTTAACATCTTATTATGCCGCAGATTTAGGCAAGTTACCAAGTTCGGATTTGTGCTAGATCTGGGAGACATAACAGGAGTTAGGTGGCCCTAAGATCTCAGTCACCCTCTGGGGCATCACTTTCACTACTGGCTTCAGCTATGCAGGAAGCTCACGGCAGCCCCAGTCAAAGGTTTGGCTTTTCTTTTTTTCCCCAGCAAAAATCTAGCTATACATAATTTTCCCTAAAAAACATTTAGCAAGTTTGGCTGAAATATTTGTGTACCATGACTTTTTAAAAAGAGAAGAATCAACATCTTCCAGAAGAAACATTTCTGGGGGGAAAAAAATGTTTCTAGTCACTACATTAATTTATTGTTGAGAAACAATTTTGATGGAGCAGTTTCAACCAGCCATACTTGCAAATTATTCTGCTAGAATAAAATCTTCTCAGGAGCATTTTGGTAATGCAGATATCTTTACCCTCCAGAAAAAACGCACCATTCATTTTCACTGGTTCACCCACTGAAGACAACATTCAGTGGCTGTTCAGTCTAGACGTCTTTTTAGTGAGTAAGGATACATACAAACAGTATATATTAAGACAAAAAGCAAAAGTAATTCTTTATATAACTACAAGAAAATGCTTCTTAAAGTATTTATTTATAACTCTAATTGAGTAAGACAAAAGGTAGGATTTTCCCAAAATCAAGGAGTTAAGAAAAATGAGAATTTTTTAAAATTAAGCATTATCAAAATTTTCAGATTCAAATCTCTCTTCAAATAAAACAAATTCTACTTTCCAGTTGCCTGCTGCACAGCTGCAACTCTGGTAATAGGACATTTCAGTAATTTATATCTTCACAAAAAAACAAATACCCACTTAAAATGGGAGATTTTCCAGCCTCAGAATCATTATTTGTGTATTTGTGTTGAAGTAATGCCTAGAAGGCCCAGTGGAGACTGAGGTCTATTAGGTTAGCAAGACAGTGAAGAAAGCGACCTGCCTATGCACAAAGTTCAATGCAGCAGTTCAGTAAAACAAGTAGAAAAATAAGGATTTCCATCCCAACATCCTGACAGGTGGTATAATCTTTCAGAAACTTATCCCTGCAATCCTCATCTATTATTTGTAGACATGCTTTTCAAATAGTATTTGTTCTTTACATTTACAAACAATTTATCTGAATAATTATTTCCTTTAACAACAGAAGTCTCAAGCTATTTCCCTTCTCCGTTCTCACCACCTACACTACCACCTCGAGAGATCTCGTGCATCTGCAACTTAGCCTTTTTTTTTTCCTTCTTTTAATCATGCTTTCTGGGAGCCATAAAGCTGAAGGGGAAAAAAAACATAAATAATCACATCTCCAGAGAAGAGCTTAAGCTTTAAGCGGCAACAGAGATACTGGGTTCATATGCCAGCAGCACACTTGATCAGGAAAGTCCTTACAAATCAGGTTAAGGAAAATTTACTACTATCCAGGATCCTATATTTGAAGAGGTTTTTCATCAGTCACAGAAATGATATAATTTCTGTAGCTGCCATTTAAGTATACAAGTAACACAGAAGGAAAAGCACAGCAGATTACTGGGATCCTGTCCAATATGGAATATCTGCAGCCTCAAGTCAAACAAGCTCAGAAGGTTCATGGAATTTGACTCAGTGAGAACTGCCAACTCGGGGAAGGTCACAATCACAGTGCTTAAAAGATAATGGAAAATGTTCCTCAGTCAGCTGGGAGATGCAAAACTTTTGGGAATGTGCACTGTCCACCTTACAAAAGAAGATTTTTGTTGAACTTGTGAATTGTGCATTTCCTTCAGCTCCACTGTCCAAACCTGCCAAATTATGTGACACTCCACTTGGATGCTACGCCTAATTCTTCACTCACTCAGATGAAAGAATGAGGGCAGGGATTCTTTGGAAATATTTGAAAGCAAGCCTCTTGCATCATTCGTCATGAAGATAAACTCAAGACAAAGAGTAGGACCAGAATAATTCCTATTGACCTTTGTAGCACAAAAGGTAAATCCTGACCCTGCCTTCTTTATAACCTCAGAACAGAACTAACTTGAGTGTGAGCTGGCACTCCTAGTGTGCACTATAAATTGTGTTAAACTAGCATCAAAGGAAAATAGCATGGAAAACCTCTAGTAAGCCCAGGGCTATTATTGAAATGCATGCAGTAAAACAACCAAATGTTTCTGGCTGTTCTTCAACTCATTCTCCAAATGACATGTTCGGGTCTAGTCCGTAGCATGAATAGCTCTGACTTGAGCACACACTTTGTATGTTTGCCTTCTAAGCTAACAAAACTTGGGTTATACAAAAAAAAGTTGCAGCTTAAGATAGTCCAGTTCAGTAGAAATAATAAAGCAAGTCTACAGAAACAGAAATTTAAGGCAACACATTCAGAAAGCGTAAGAAACAATTTTCACCTGAAAATTCGAAGCTGTAGAAAGCTAGCTTGTTGCAGCAAATGCAAATCATGCATTAGGCATTACAGTGCCCCAAGGGAACAAAGAGAAAATCTGGATGTTTCTAATGACCTTCTTCATTTCACAAATGTAATAAAATCACTTTCAAACAGAGACCTAATGTTTAGCAAATTTATAGCTGGTTTTTGCTCCACTTTCAACCAATGGCTGACAAGTAGACTGCAGCGCTCAGTCCATGACCTGAAAGCTTGTTAGCAGCCTTCCTTGTTCTTTGGTTCTTTGTATTGATCTCAGAGTATCACAGGGAGTATCTTATGATTGTTCCTGTCCTTTATAGACATATAAATCAAGAGCAAATTCACTGAACTCAGAGCTGTGACCCTCATGTGAAATGGATGTTAATACAATCAGAATCACCTACTGGCAATGCATTTTTGAATTATTTCAGCCTGCTGTGCTAATAGTGTCCCAGTCTCTAACCTGTAGTTTTTGACAATTATTCAAAGTGCATTTCATAGTCAGAGAGCAAAGAATCCCTAAACACCAAAGCAGGTGAAAAACACGCAGTATGTCTAATAAACATGATACCCTACAGTTTATTTCCTTAGACATCATGTGGGAGTTTGGGGCTGCTTGAGTTTCAAAATAGTTAACCAGCTGCAGTGTAGGATTTTATCGATCTGTTTTCACACAGTAATGATGTGATCTTATGTAAGAGATACTGTATTAATGATAGAAGTGCATACGCTTTGCATTCTCTGACAAACTTTTCCACCTATAACAATAACCTTTGGGTTCTGTCTTCTTTTGGCAGTACTATACATGAAGCACTGAATTTCAGAAGTGGCTCATATATCTTATCTATGTAAAAGATACATTTCTTCAGAGCAGGAGTGACTCTTTAATTTCTGATCTGTCTGTATACACGAGTGAAAGCCCTGTTCATTTCTCCAAAGCCCCTCTGAAAACATCACAGCAGACCTGCAGTACTCCACGCAGCTTTCTCCAGCTCAAAGGCACGTTTTGGTTGAGTGGACAGAGCTATCAGCCACCAGAAATAGCTACACCTTTCACTTTGCATATTTGCTTCTAGCATTCTATTTATAAAAATATGAGGAACATTGCACGCATTTCTGCCAGGGCAGTGCCCGAGCACGAAGATGTTCGAAGTCTTCCAGTGAAACAGTAGGTAAAATAACACCTGCCTCTTAATTACAGCTGATGCAATTCTTGATAGAACTTGCCTACTTAATATTTTACAGTTTAATAAAACTGTGTAAAATATCCACAGCATATTACAAAATAATTTAAACAGGAGCAAATTCTAAATAATCCCTCTACACTGAACTTTGGGCAAGTTCTGTACAGACCAAGAACACAACTACCATTGAATAGAGTACAGAATAATACACCTCCTGCCTGAACACGGTCAGTCTCTCATTGCTGGTCAGACTGAAGACACCAAAACAGGTTTATGCATCAGGAAGACTATCTGTAGACTCCAGGCTTCTGGCCCTCTCTCGAAACATTCCATTCACTACCAAAAGAGAATTAAGTTGTTTTTCTTTTTAAATCAAACCTACACAGGCTCATAATCCATCAGGCAACTTCACAGCATATACACATCTGCATAATCCTCCTGAAGTTGCATAACTCTCCAGCTGTCCTCATAAGAGGGATTTTATTCTATGCCTGGCAGGTTTTGCAAGAAGTACATGTTTTGTAGAATATGCATGCACTGATGTACATGATATTGGGGACGTTTTTTAAAACTAATCAGTTTTTAATCTCTGTACCTTTCTTTTGTAAAACCTGCCTTCACTGAGGTTGTGCACACAAATATTTTTATTTCATATATTTTATTTTATATAATATCCATTTGCTACACATAGATCACAAATATGAGCAATTCTGATTTTGAGGGTCAGGGGAAAAACAGTTTTTTAGTGTATTCAAGAAATCTACAGTATTTCTTCCTCCAATTGGCATAATACTGCAGTTAGTAGCAGCCATGTTCCATGGCAGAAAAAACAAATGCTCCTTATGACCAGACCAAGTATTTCTAAAATGATATCTTGTCCAAGGCTAGTAAGATGAAGAGTTGCCTCATTCTTTTCCAAGTTTGTTTAGAAATTCCCCTACTCCAATATTACAGCTGTCTTGCTTACTGACAGTGTTCTACCTAGCTTCATCTTTTCAATGCAATGTTAGCGCAGATACTAGTAGGATACAATACAAACATGAAGCTTCTCAAGAAGCTGAAATTCTCCTATTTGTAGTTGGACATTGCAAGCAGGAGAGGAGAAGGGAAATAATCTTCCAGACAAAGTCCAAATCTAATGGAAACTAAAGAGCAGGCAGTATCTGGCAAATTCTTTAAAAAATCTGCCCTCAAACTGAAGGGAGGGGCAACCTCAGCTACTTGTGACCAGTTACTACACAAACTGATATTCCCATTCCTGTGACCTTTACTGAGGCTAAACCAAATAGTTCTAAAACTCTGAGGCCATTAAATAACTAGATCTGAATTCTGCAGTACAATCTCTTACAATTTTAATATCATTATGAGAAAATCAGTATAAGAGAGGATTAATGTACAGATTCCCTAAAGAAAATGTGCCATTGGCGAGTGCTGTGAGTTAAGAGCCATGATTATAAGTAATTATTAAAATCACCGTAATGCCAAGCACATTCAAACAAGACCAGATCACACTGTGCCAAATCCTATTATAAGTTAATGACTTGCTCTTTTATAAAGATCTTCTTACTGTTGACGTAAATGAGACATGAAAAACATGGTAAGAAAAGCAAAGACAGGGATAGATATAACTTGCCTACTATCATTCAGCTGAAAAATCAAGAATAGAACCCGTCTCAATGGACCGTGTAATCATTACCTCAGAACATAACCTATCATCACCATAACGAAACTGCATTACAGTTGGATAAACATTTGTTCACCATTACAAGGTCTGGTCATTTGGTCCATCAGAACAGTGAAAGAACATCCAATGTTAAACATCTGCATTCAATACTCCTAGATATTACTTCACGTTAGATGTTGATCAAACAGTATTTTAAATGATGCAAGAAATGAAAAAGGGAAAGTGTACACTTCATATGCTAAATACTTATGTGCTGAGAAAAGCAAAAAAAATATTGATTCTTGTTCCAAGGTCAACCATGTGCATGTCTTCACTCTAATAGGACTAATTACAAAAGAAAGTTGGTCCCTGCTATTATAATCATTAAATGCTGCTTAGACAAACTGCCACTTATGTCATAGCGAAAAGAAACAGTTTTGCTTTCAGTCTTACATTTGAGTTGTCCCAAAATATCCAAGTCTTACCAGTTTACATACTAATGCTCCTGTATTTTACATGGGTTTCTCTTCAAAACAATAGAGCACTCGAGCTTCATGGACCTGCGCTCAGAAACTACAGGAACTCACATCACATTAACCTGACTTGAGATTCTGAGGCAAAGGTTATCTGCTTCTCAGCACCATACCCATCTCACTCAACAGGCTTCTGAAGCCACAATTTCAATCTTCTTCCTAGAAACTCTTTTTAGTTCTGCAGTGATTAATATTTTTTCGTTCCTGACATGACATTTTAAATTGTTTAAACTGAGGGATCAGAGAGATTGTTATTGTAGCCAATCTGTGGCTATTGAGACCTATCACACACACCCCGTATGGCCGCTTGGAACATCATAGCAACAGGAGTAATAGAAGGCTGGATAATACTAACCAAAAAAACTTGCATATTTATTTTAAAATATGATATCAAGGGCAATTAAAATTGAACTGAAAGTTCAGCAATCAATTCAGTTTTGAATACAAGATTATTTGGAGGCTCATCCACTTTTTACTCTGCAAGCTGATTTTGCATCTGCCTGTTTTTTCTCTGTACACAGTTACAGCTCCTGAGACAAAGGTAAAGTGTACTGTAAGCAACAGTCTAAGATGTGCACTCCTCTCCAAAAGAACTGGAAGAAAAAAAAATTATTTTTTTTTTTAAATTAAGACAGAGGAGCAGACATTTCCGACTGAGACACAGCAGATGGCTGCCAGAAAATGGTAAAGAATTCAGGAAGATGAAGGGCGAGGCAGCCTGTGGGCTTTGGAAGAGAGACAGGAACCCAAGATGAAATAAAGTGCTCTGTATATGTGGGGCAGAAAGGTTTGGAGAGGCAAAACTGTGTAGGAGTCTCTCTCCATGCACTTTTGCTGGCATCCTTCTGGTCCTGCTGACTTCGGAAGGTCCTAAGCTTCACATTGCAAATTCAATTCTAAACACAAGCACTGCCCGTCAGCAATAATTTAGCATTCCACATATGACAAGGAAATGTGTCTATAAGTGCTCTGCTCTGGCCTTTTTGGCCTTTTTTCAATAAAACTGTAACTGGAGCTGTATTTCCTGGGAAAGGTGGCCTTTTTCTGGTACAGCAGTTCTGCAAATACTTTTCTTAATATTGAAAACAGTTAGCATTGGACGGGTTTAGACAATTCCACAGGAAACCCATCTAGCTGTGGAGCTCAAGAAACATTTTATTAGAGGTACTAACAACCTTTATGATAATAATAGGGAAAGTCACTATTTCCGTCAGTTTATGTTAGGAGGTGTTGATACAGATGCTTTCTTTTTGCACTATATGTTATTATAATGATCACATTTCAGGAGGGTGGAACAGGAATTTCTTTTGTAACTATCTAAAATGAAATTTTGAGATATCCCCAACACAAGCATTTTTAGCTTCTCATTTTGAAGTGTTCTGCAATTGCTTATCTGAAGGCTCAAAGTAAAATATAATCAGACACAGTAGCACAAGACTGTACGTAAGAGTTCAAAAGTGTATTTTTTTGATCATGGCTGGGGTTCAGTGTACTGTGATTAGAATGTCTCTCCATTCTGAAGACTTTTCTGGCTCCAGTTTCTAAGAGTTCATAGCATCTACCTATGAAGCTAGATTTTCAGCAGAGCCCAGCTCCTGCTTCAGAGCCTCAGCGGAATAGCGATATTTCTGAAGAGTCCAGCACCCAGACGTTCTCAGCCTTCTCCAAGGCAATGGCAAACTGCTTTGCATTCCAATTACTTTTCATCAAAATAAAACAAAGCCAGACACAATGACTGATTACAACCCCCAAACAATCCCTTTCAGTAAAAATACCCATTCAAAGGATTTGATTTTACGAAAATCAGTTGTTTCCTCCCTAATCCATTTGAATATCTAAGGTGATTATCTCAAAATTAAGAATAACTGCTATGAATGCAAAATACAAAATTCAACAGCTCTATGAGCCAGTTATTAAACAAGCCCCAAGCTTACCACACACCAAATGCAGAGGAGAGTTGTTGCAGGAGGGAATACTCACAATAATAAGCAGACATGAGGTTTCACAGTCTTCCTCTTCGTGTGGACCACAAGGTCTCATCAGTATTTACTATTCTATTTAAGGTAATTTTTTACATCTCTCTTAGCACATACACAAATAAAATTACTGTAGCAACTGAAAAAAATAAATAAGCTAGTGTGGACACCTATATATCTTCTGTACGTAATTTAGGAGCTGAAGCTTATCAAATAGTCAGCTAGCCTTTTGCAGATAGCTTGTATGTACGGCATTGATCCCCTTCAAGACCCACGGCCTTGCACAAGATAGATTTAGGGCAACTCAGTGGTATGCCTGCTTTTGCATATCAACTAGAGGAAGTTCTTCTTTAGCTCAAGGGGAATGGGGGGATAACAATAGCCACTCTCACCACGCAATTGTGAGCAATGAATGGCATTCAACCAAAAAGTGGTTGTTAAAAGTCTCTGTATTGGCCATACTGCAATATTTATAGAAACATTTGTTCAGATGGTCTTTACTGCTTTTTGGAAACTATTGCTGTAAAAATTATGCTACTGAGAAGGTTGCTAGATAGCTTCCACAATAATTGTAATGACACCTGTCCTTACAATTCCAAATTCTATGTTCCTCATTAAAAGCAAATAGAATATTACTTTCCCCATGTTTTCTCACCTGCAGGTGTCTACTCAAGGCCTTCAGAACATTATTGCAAAGGTGATTTACATTTCTGCATTAGGAAAAAAGGGAGAGCCAGGGGGAGGGCTAGCTAAAAATATGCACACACCCTTGAGATTCATTTTCCTTTTAGGTGCATTTCACACATGTACCATTTCTTCCTTGTGCACGATAACACTGCCTTTTATCCATCAGAAGTGCACTATCGTCAGGAAAGCAAGAGAGAGAACCTAAAGCTCATGTAAAGGTAAAGGATATTGAAGGCTCACAAACAGCAGGAATCAACAAAGACTGTTCAAGCTTGTATTTCATTTTACTGGAGGCTGCCAGAACAACAGCATGAGACACACAGCTCTCACCAACTCCATGGAATAGCATGGAGAAAACTTCCACAAAGACAGTCTGGTCCTACCTCCCACTGTTGTAGGAACACAGTCTGAATCTGGACTCTTGTTTTTGTTGGCATCTCAGTTAATTCTATAGAGCAATCAAAGTAATTTGTTCCAACTGTTTTCTTCCAAAACAACTCACATTCACTGCCACACCTCTGACAAAAAAAACCCAAATTGTTAACAAATGGCTGAGGTCTCAGTCACAAATAAAACAATTGCGAAGAGGAAATAATACAAACACAGCCCTATCCAATTCTTGCTGGGGTAAGTTATTCCTGCAGAGATGTGGAATTACAACCCAAGTGTATGCAATGACTTTTTATTTGGCTCAGTGATCTCTCAAAAGCTAAGAAGTATTACTGCAAAGTAGTGCTGGTGGTATTAGCAACAATGCCCTCTAACAGTTGGTGTACAGACAGAGTAAGTGGTATAGTACTTGTCCTGAGGAGTTTTACCTTAAAAACACAAGCTTCTCCTGTTCAGATTAAAGCACGTACGACATAGAGTAGTTGCTTATCTTCATTGCAACATATGGTTACTGGTGAGCACTTCCCAGCAGCTGGCATCATCGACTTGTGGTAAAAGATTTTTAAACAGATATGCCCATGTTTCAAATACTTGTGTGCACTTGCTTCTCAAAAGATGTCTTTTGCATCATCTACACTGAGACACAGCCAAGCATCAAACAAAAAGTTTGGGAATAAACACACTGCCTTTTCTGACATTATGAGATTAGCTGCCATTCTGCTCACCTACAGAACAGATGTTCAGCTTCCTAGTCACCTAAAATCATCCTCCAGAAATCCGTAATTTCTATCTAGCTGCCTGTATTTAAAACATTACGTATGGACAGTGGAATCATGAACAGATGCAGGTAGTTCACAACACACAGGACATTGCTGATGTATTCAATGACAAGGGACAAAAACAAATGTTAATGCAATTGATACCGAAAAATACATTGCAAGTACCAGCTACAAATGATTTTCATTGCAAATGAAATATCTTGCAAGGCTCAGGTGTCCTAGAAAATGTTATTTTTCAATTCACCAAGTGTTTAACTTGAACTAGATAATGACCACATCAGCTAAAATTTTCTACTGTACATATGCATTTTTAAAATGTAGGGAATTAGTAAAAAAATTCTAGAAATGTTCATTGTGCTCATTTTTATTAAACATTTTATGAATATATTCTAGCTGTAACATGACAGATTGGAATTAATTTATCATAGTTTTAATCTGCAATCGAAGATATACATAGTAATTTCTTTATACCAATTCACATACAAGCAATACTTTACGATCACAGTCAAACAAACATATGCAATTTTAGTCACATGTGCAAGAGAATCTTCTACTTTGTTTCAAAACCCCACATTTTTCTCACACTCTTTTATCCAAGCACTTGCAATCCTTCATCTCTTCCAACCATTAGAAACAAAGTCACTTCTAAGAAATATACACACAAGCAGCCCAAACATCTATGGAATAAAAATTAGAGATAAAAATGCTCTGTTTTGCTTTTAAGATCGTCTTGATGCCAATGCAAACTTGCTCCACTGGAAATACTGTTTCCCATGGCTTCCTGTACTTGAGTTGGCCAGTTCCTATCTTTCAACCTTCTTTTCCTTTGGGTTAACTATCCTCATCACCTGTTCATCTGAACCCTAATGTTATTATTTACTGGGCTGAGAATAGGAATTGATCCTGGAGTACCATGATCACCTAACATTAGCTGGATAAGGGCTTCAGGAGTCCCTAGTTGGTGCTATACCTCTTTCTGCAGAAGCTACTCTGTCTTGCCTCTTAATCATTGTTGTTGGCTGTCTGCAAATTGCTTTCACATTTCTGCTATTGAGCTCGGCAGAACTGAATTTATTATTTTCTCCAGATATATTAGCTTGCACTTCTCCAGCTTGGATCTCATTTTGCTTCCTGCACGTACTTCTGAGCTCTTTAGATCCCCCTTTATTATTTCTCCTTGCTCACTTAGTTTGCAACACCTGTCAGTTTAGAGTACGACTGCACTATTAAAAAGCAGGGCAGCTTTCAGGGCAGGCAGTGCCCTAGGGAAACTCCAAGCAATGCTGGGTCTCAGACTTTTGGAAATTTACCTGTGACAAAGAGAAAGCATCAGGAACAGGTGTCGTTGAACTGGTGCTTAAAATAATCTGCCTGAAAGCACTGTGAAGATGAAGGGCATAGTGTTGTTTCAGAGGGACACAGAGTGTGCGTTGCCATCATTTTGTATGAAGTCGCTGCAGTGGCCTGAGTATGGTTTTACCTGGGTGTGAGGGACCTGAAACCTCTTCATTACCTAGGGAACAGTGCCAGGTGTTGGCACATGCAGGTGCTATAGGTGTGCCTCTGCATCCTCCCACTGCCTCCTCTTTGGGGAGCACTGAACTACTAGGCAGTTCCTTGAAGTCATAATTCAAGCACTTTTTTTTTTTTCTTGTGACTGATCTGTAAGACATTAAAACATTTTAGGACTTGGACTTAAAAATTGCAACTGCCTGCAAGTTGGTATTGATATTCTGAATTCTAGTGCTATTTAACTCTGAAACGGAAGCAGAGGGATTAAAAGTTTGGGAGACAGCATTTGTACTGGGTACAGATACTAATTCACTTTGTGAATTTTCAGCTTTTATCTGGAGCCTGATGTTCAGTTTTTCCAGGACATTTTACACAGAATTAGCTATTCTTCTCATGTCTTATTATTTCCCACGGCAGATCCCAGGGTGATTAAAATATAATACTGATAGCTGCCTCCAGGGAGCACTGAGTTTCTTTACATGTGACTAAGGGTACTTTATCTAACTGGCTGCATCAAGCCAGTTACTGCCCACTGGGCAGTACAGTGATTTTGCTTACCTTTGAGGAGAATCAGACAATTTAAAACACGCATGTTAGCTCTCTCTAAAGAGAAGAGGCTTTTCAGTTAATTCATGATAGTGCCTTGAACAAATGTCTCTCCAAAAATTTTCATCTGTCCATTTTATTCAGAGTATGAGCAGGTGGTTGGGTTGGTTGGGTTTTTTTGTTTGGTTGGTTGGTCTTTTGTGTGTGTGTCACTTTTCTGTATCTTACTAATCCAAGCAGGAATACAAATTACTGAATCAGTTTTCTAATCAATTGTAATTTTGCCTCCATAATAAAACCTTAGATATATACAAAGCAAATTTTGGCATAGGAATTTTCTGTGAGTAATGCCTGTCAGGAGTTTTTTGCGGGACCATGTAATTATGATGGACAAGCCTGCACCCTGCCCTTTCACAGCCCCACAATAAGCAGTCAGGACTCCACCCTTATCCTTTGCACTGGCTGCAATTATGGTCAAAGCAAATACGTTAAAGATGTTGATCCACTGACAACAATAAGCTTAGAATCAGGCTATTAAAGAACTGAGGACTATATACAAAATGTTCCCTTTAGTGACAAAACAGAGGAAATTATACCATTCCCTTAACAGCAGGGTGCTCATTCAAAAATATAGCATTTAAGGAATATCTAAAAAAAAGTTCTAATTGTTTATGTCTTTCTTTTTTCACAGTTTGGATAACAGCTTTTATAAATAAATTATCTGACTGAAAACTTAACTGAATTACCTATCCTAATTAAAGTACAGTACGTGCTCTGGCATACTTATACATAAAGATGGTGAATAGAGCTCAAATCCTAATAATGCATCTGTAATAAATTTACATATTTGTATATAAGATTAAATATCTTTGTGGTATTCTAAAGGGTTTCCCTGAGGTTTTTTTTTTTCCACATCATTTGTATTTGATTATTTGCTATGGTAACTATGTTTAGCTTGAAATGAATTGTTCTCTAATCCATATTAAGCAAAAAGAACAATTATTTAATAAACATGACCCTTACTTTTAATTAATTTTTAGCCTGACTTCACAAAGTGACATTTTAAAAATTCTTTTAGTTCTTAAAATTTATTATTTGTTTTTCTTTTTGAATAGCGAGTGTAACAGGTAAGGCAGCTCCTCCAAAACATCCTGAGTAAAACCTGTTTCACTTTAAGACTTTATCTCTTTTCCCATCTGCCGCACTTTTCTTCAGAGACCCAAATAACTCCCACATTTTCAATGATTCTTCATTTTAGGCAACTATTTAACATTAGGCAACTTCAGGAGTATGGACACCCAATATAGTCAATGGTGCCTAGGGACAGAAATTCAGAGCATCCTCAGTGCTTAACTCTCTTCTCAGCATAATTTCCTGATTATACACAGACTCAGAGGTCTGAGCTGCTAGCTCAGAGAGCTTCTAGCTGGAATTCTCTGTTAAAAGAATAATGTAAGGATGAGAGAATACACATTATGACAAAACATTCCACTGCTTAAAAATATTCTCTAAACAAATTATGATTCTCTCTAACCTATTATTTACAACTTTTGGGGACAACTCTTCGGATTCCCTATAGCTGAATAATTTAAGTTTCTTCACAAGTATTTGGTACCTCCGTCTGAAAGGACAACAGCTATCAGGAAAGCAGCCAGGTAAAGTTATATACTATTGTTTCTATTCCCAAAATAGAGTGCAAATATTTGCAATTCAAATATCTGCTTATCTAAATTTAAAATGTAGTTTCAAAGATCTGCCAGCTAATCTAACTTGGAGTGTATGCCTTACACCAAGATTCTCCCACAGTTAGGGCAACTCTTCAAGCAGCAGTACTGCGGCCCCTCTCCCACTCTCTGACCCCACATATCCTTTACCTGCCAGCCCTGTGTGTGTCCTAGATCACATAACACTGAAGGGGACACAGCACTGAACCCACCACTGCAGCTTCTGTTGGAACAGCTTCTTCAAATGCCCAGAAAGGCTGTACCGCAGCATTATATCCATGTCATGTACAATGATATTCCTGATAGGCTTCCCATGACGTGGCTCAAGGCTGCAGTTTCAAAGGCCAAAGCAAAGGAAACTCAGGTCTCCATTAATGCTTGCCTATGCCACTTTGATTCACTTTCCGGAGACGTTTTGCCAATGAAATATGACACAAACCAGATTTCCTCTTGCTGTACTTTCTAACAAGTAGATGACTTGCGGATATGTCATTCAGCTGGGTTTTCACCTGGAAGGAAGTGTCACATTGCCTACAGTGAAGTGATCTGCTACTAGCTTTAACTGGCACATATTTCTTTTTGCATCATTGTGCTCATAGGCATGTCTTGGCTGAATTTGACAGAATATATTTTACATGTATTAGCACTTCCAACATACTGAAAGCTTGCAATACATATGCTCAGCATCACTCCAGATACGTATGACCTTGTAACATTTCATGTATGTTGGACATCAGCTTGTTTTGCACTTGTTCCTAGTGTATGGAAATGGAAGGTTTGAATAAGAGTATTTACACTAGCTTAGCTATAGTCATATTTATAATACACCAAGAGGACCACAGAAATTCTAGATAATCAATTAAGCTTGAAATCCAGAATGATTTCTAGTAAATTTGTGTCAAAATGACACTTTATTCACAAAACTATTTGTCATCGACCCTTGCACAAGTTAAAAAAGACCCCAGAAATGGTTTTTAATGTAGTTTAGCAAGCTACTGCATTATGTTGAGCAGTACCTTGCCCTTTGAATAGTCCTATTGATTTTAGTTCAGAATAAGGTTGGCAGAATGGAGACTTAGCAACTGCAGATGGACAGCAGTTCCTTCCTTAATTTATATTCACCAGGCTATGTTTGACAACTTTTTTTTTTTTTTAAGGAGGCTCTGTCTCCTCTCAGAGCAAATACCTATCTCATCAGTGCATCTCATCTAGACATCTCTTCTGGATATTTCCTGCTGACTCCTGCTGGAAGATGTTTATGCCGGTTAATCAATGGCAAAAGTTCATTGCTTTCTATGCAGCAGGGTTTTGCCTTAATTCTTTGGACATTATTGCCCACTATGGTCATCTTTGGCATACTACACCACTTCTTTGCTTCATTAATGAAATATTTCCTTCTAATAAAGCTCTGCAGTATAAAACACGGCATGTTTCCAGGCCGTATTTCTTCTTTTTCAAGTTTAATGTTTTGGCAGCGCATTTCTCGCTTTCATTTTTGTTTTAATCCCAAAAACTGCTGCTATGATCCTTGCTTTAATGATTCCCTATTATATAGTCAATTGTATCTCCAATATTATGTAATACCATATCTAGAAGTATATTCATCTTTGTCATCAGATGCACACCTTAATTTAGAAACAATCCTAAATCAGTGTCAGTGTCACACCCTTGATTTCCAATAATAATTATGTAATAGAGTGTACATCTCTTATACTACCATATTTTACATGTTGGCATAAATACTGTCCCAGATCATTTGACCATAGCAATGAATTACAGCAGCTGGCTTACCCCAAACTACACCACAATTCTCAGAAGAAAAAAATACAGGAATAACATCCTAGATCAGTTTGTCCCATGGAAGATAGCAAAGCTTTTTGCCTTTGGAATAGACATCTAAAATTAAAGTTCATCCTTCCTACAGTTCTCTGCTGGTTTTATTCCAAATGTAGCAACCAATCTATTGACTCCCAGGTTTAACACAGTCCCTGTAGATACTACATTAGTTAGGGGCATGAAAACTCAGCTGGCTCTAACCCAAAAATGTTACTTGACATTTTGTGCCGGATTCTGCCACAGAGGAATATGTATGAAAGATTTCCCTTGGTGTTCAGCTTGCAGAGAACATAAATCCTACAACCTCATGCAGGGGGTATTGGTCTTTTTGGAAAATGTGTCTGTTGTTTTTCTTTCACCTTGGAGGGCCTTGATTTAGCCTAAAGCAAGATGCCAGCCATCAAACGCACATTTATTCTAAGGGAAAATTCTTGTCTTCTTTATCTGCTACTATCTTCTTTTAAAAAGCGTTGCTTCATTAATACAAATATGATCCACCAACACCATGCTCTTCTCTTGGTAATGTAAGTAGCTTTCAATACAACTTCTGTCCCTCTTTTTTGTCTTTGTTATTGTTTATTTATGCACTAGCAGTGTCTGCAGACCTCTGCCTGGAATGATGGTCATGATATTTTCTCAACAATCCTCTCATCACAGTGAGGCTCTCTGTCCCCCAAAAGTTCAGCCATTCTTTTTTTGGTTCTTCTGCTACATCACTGTCCATTAAAAAGGTTCATCTTTACCCAAATTAATCACAGAAAACATAAAACCACCAGTTAGATAGTTCTCTTGCTTTTTTAACACTTCTAGCATTTTCTTCTCTAATATACTGGCAGTAATATAGTATTTTATTTGAAATCTCACTTCATTGTGCTTTGACCGCACTCTAACTTCCTAACGACAGCTAAGTGCCTCCTCCCTCAAAACCTCACAGGATATCGATGGACAGTTACAACAGGTACATATTAATTAAAAAGCAGGGGAATCTTGTTAAAAACAAAAGGGAACAACACCATTTCCACAGCCGCTTCCACCTGCCGTGTTGTATTTCTGCCTCTCATTCTGTTTCCCAGCAACAGCATGTACACCCAATCCCCCAGTCAACAAACAGCACTGAGCCCAGCACGCAATTACTTCAAATGCTTTGACCAAAAGTCTAGAAAACAGAAAAGCTATTGAAGTGGCAACTATCACTTGCATAAAATAACCCCACTTTGCATAGCATTGTGTGTTATAAAGTTTTGATACCACAAATGACCTCCTGTCCTTTTATGTGCATGTGTGCTAAGCATGTTTGACAGTTTAATACCATGTAATTATACCAGAAATCAAGTTGATCCATGACTATTTTTACAGAAAGTAGCACAGTAGAGGGGGAGTCACACCCAGGCATGACTGTATAAATGAGATAACTTTAATCACATTTTCCAACTGTTTCTTAGGATAGATTTTTACTGCCTGATTTTCAGAGCTGCAGTATAACAGCCTAGTTTTATATATTTTATATTCTATTATATTTCTTTTTTGTTAGGACACCTAGTTGTGCAGACACTTTTCTTTTATAGTTCTGGGCAAATCAACACCTATCAAACCTGGGAAGTTCTGCAAAGTGTCTACTTCCATGCTGTCATCTCCAGTCTAAGCAATGTAAAGCTATAGAAAGAGAAATAATTTTTCCACAAGAAAATCTAAGAATTTAAACAGTTGGATCAGAATCTATGATCAGGACACCTGGCCTGAAATGGCCAGTGAAACATTTCAGAAGAGCACGTAAGATACCCTAAATTAAATATATCAGGAGTAGGGTCTAGCTCCTAGAGAAGGTGAGTTTCTACATACGCTTTAAAGACCGGAGCAGTAGCTTTTAAAGCTGCTGGAGGCCTGCAGCCTGACAGCCAACATGCAAGAGCCTTTAGAATTTCATGCTATTATTCCTGCCTTTGAGCTCAACAATTTCTGTTCCAGGTTGCACCTACCAGAAAGATCACCAGTATTGCTGATACGGTCAGAAATGAAGACCACCACTTCTCTTCAGTTTTGCTCTATTAATTGAGTAACAAAAGGCTTCCTGGTAGCATGAAATAGCAAGAATTCATGGAAATTTTACCAGGCTCTGTAGAACATATTTGGAGAACTATTGATTTTATCAGAGAACTGGACATTTGTAGTCAGCCTTTTAGCTTCTCTCTGTATAATTTGATAGGAATGTAATTCATTATGAAAATTTATAAGGTGTTTTAAAAATGTTACAGAGATTAGCTTTTCACTTAAGGTTGTTAAAATGGTTCCAGAAGGAAAGAGATGAGATGCAGAACATTTTTCATTTAATCCAGTTGTAATTCAGAGTCTATATTTCTGTCAGTATTTTGATCAGTATAAACACCCTACGAAAGACAGATCTAGTTAAGTGTTTTGTGATACCCAGATGAAATACCATGTTTTTCTAAGACTGGATCCAAAATTTAATGAAAGTCAACTGAAAGACTCCTATTATTTGCTCACTTTAGTAAGCAGTGACAGAATTCCTATGGAATTAGTCTTGTCCTCCTTTCTTCTTCTCAAATCCAATCTAATTCTCAGTTTCTGAGAGTCTAATGAAGTTTTGGGGAGTCTTGCTGACTGTGGCCAATCACTTGTACTTCCAGCCTCCGAAGTGCGACGGGATCAGCAAAAGGACTTTCTTATTTCTGTGGCAGTTCCCCTTCTAGGAAGGGCATTAATCACAGTGGCAAATGCTTTGCAAATGTTTCATTTCAGTCCATTACTTTGGTTTGGTATTTTTGCCTTAAGGCAAGGCAAAGCAAAAGGCTCTACCAAGGTACTAAGCAGACCGTGATTTTACACATACCAACTTCACACAGCATAAAAAGGAGAGCTGGGTTCAGATGGATTTGTCTGCCTGCAATGCTCTCCCTGATGTGTTTTGTGAAGTCCACTGAAAAATGACCATTACCAGCTTGTTCCTGGCTGGAACAAGTCACAACTATCTTGGATACACAACTATCTTGAGTATCTTGTTACTCATTTTACTTCAGATTTTACACTGGTATTAATGAATCTCAGCCAGGGAAATGTTTTTAGTGAAAACAGCTATTTGACTGTAATATAAATTAAAAAGTCTTTATTATACCCATAATAAGTCTTCAAGTTTATTACATCTGTGTAGAGTGACTGTGACTTTTATCATCTTATGTAAAACCTTAATCAGGTCTGAGTGTCAAATGAGACCAGACAGAGTTTTACTCTATCCCCTTTTTCCTTTTCTTTTACTGACCAGAGTAGACTTCATAGATACAGAATACTGATTTAGCTCTTACCTTTCCTTTTATTTTATTGAAAGATCTCTCCAGGGATAAACATGGTCTTCTGAAGCTTTTTTTTTTTTTTTAATTAAAACTGAATAATAAAGTAGAATGATCTGATAATGATATGGACATAAATTCACACTCCTCTGAAATTTATATGAAGTTATATAACTCTGGAGTTTTATGTCCAGCATATTCTTCCAGCTTTTTATTTTCAGTCTGTATGAATCCTGCATCACTACTATCATTCCTTTTAATCACATTTTTTTCCTCTTCCTTTATTCCCAGGAGTATTAGAACATTTGTTCATTTCTATTGTGAAAATATATACAATAGCAGTAGTTGGAATGCAAGGAAAGATCACCCCTGTGCTATGCAAATGCAGAATAAAAAAGTCTTTCCTCAAAACGTTTCAGTATCAAGCAAGGTGTGAACAGAGAAGCAGGTACAAGGAGAGAACATGCAAGCAAATGAACAGCATGAAAAGTTAAGAGTATACTTGTAAGAAGTATGCTTCTTGTTCTGTTAGGTTTTATTTCCTTAACGGTGATGTAGTACAAATAGCTGGCACAGGGAATTAAGTGATAGTATGAGGTAAGAATAAAAAAAAAGAATGAATAGCACAGTCAAAGCTCATCACCTGGCTCTGGATTCCCAGAAGATACGGCAAGGCTGAAAAGAATCTCTGAGAGATTTACGACAGAGAAGATGGCAGCTGTAACAGCGTGGCTTTGTTTTTTACCTTAAGATTTCCCAAAAAACATTAAGGATGTGAGAGGGTATTTTTTAAAAGAGCATTGCCTGCTACATCATACACTCCAACATGGGGAGAAAATCTTTGTAAGATTCAGATGTATAAGACAGTCCAAAACAAAGAAACCCTTCTGGCTCTTCCACACTGTTTAGAATCTTGTCTGCATAGTTATATTGACTGGGATAACTACAGGTGAATAAATATCAGACCTTAAGTTTTGTCATTTATCTCCCTTCCACAGACATTCTATTTTAGAATAAAGGATTTAAAGGATTATTCTGGAACAGAGCATTCCCACAGGAAAGCAGAGACATACTGGCCTCATTATAGAGGAATAATAACACCCTGTAAACATGACCTATGTTTTACCCCACCTTATGTCAAGGCATTCAAAATCCCAGTAGAAACATTCAGGTACTCAGCTGCCAAGCAATTATACTCTTGATCTCTACAGTGCCTTGTTCTTTAGGAAGGCCTCCCT